>ML278184.1:16866-41312 GCA_005239495.1 Nicotiana undulata
AAACAAATTTCGTTAAAAACCTTCAAAAGCTTCCCCCCCCCCCCCATTTTTTCCCCCACTTTCCACCATAGATCTCATTCTCTCTCAATCCTTTCCTCTCTAACTCACCCCCCAAATCGCCCATTCTTCTTTTTCTTCTTCTTCTTCTTCTTCTTCTATAAAGTTCTTCACCTCCAATTCTCCCACTTGCATCACTCATCAAGGTAAGTTTTCTTTTCTCATCTCTTCTCTTTTAGTAGTAATTTAAGGTAGCTTAGTTCATATCTCTAACCCTAGGTATTTTTTCAAAACATTTTGGTTAATATTCATCTTTTGGCCGAATTCTTGCATAAACTTGTGGGATTTTCATTGTTCTTATGATTGTGGGTGATTGTTGGTGTGTATTGAAGATGTTGGAATTAATTTGTGTTGAAGCTTGGTGGGGTGTCCATGTGGCCGAAAATTGGTGAAGTTTTGTGTAAAATTTGTGCACTTTGTGCTATTGTGAAGGGTTGGTGATGTTGTGGTAGTGGTGACTGGTGTTTTGGATGTGGTTGTTTGGTGGTTCTAATCCACTTTGAATTAAAATAAGAAGGTGCAAGGTATGCCCACAATGTGTTTGTTGAAATGCCTTACTGATACAAAATTGTGTAGTGTTGCTAATTTTGAATGGAAGTGCTTTGTGGGATGTGATGCTAGATGATAAGTGTAGGGTGGAAGGTCATATTCATATGTTATGAAACATTAATATTGTAGACCCGAGTGCTAATTGATTGACCACCCCCATGCTAATGTGTTGCTAGGTGCTAAATGGGGTGCCAGATTCATGTTATGTGCCTGTGTAGTGTTGTATTGTATCTTAATTTTGTTAGTAGTGAATTAGACTAAATTCTTTTCCTTCTTTTCTTACTTACTTTCTTAGCTTCTTAAATTTGTCTCTTACACTAGTGTAGTATGTGGTTATGTTGTTGTAATGTTATGTTGATGGTCGGGTGGGTTGTTGATTACTCGTTGGCGTGCTTTCGATATGGTAGTCTGAGTCCCCGATATACATTGTACTTGGAAACATGCCATTTATAGGAATAAAGAATCTTGAGTTAGTGCTAAATTGAAGCGGTGTCCCTTGACTACAGATGCCTTGAGAGTGGTGAGTCCCTTAGTTGTGATGCCAAGGTTCTTGACTCTTAGATAAGTGCCTTAAATTGCTTCATCGTAAATCTTCTTAATTGATTTGACTAGAGAGTCGGAAAAGATCCGATCCTAAGTGAGTTATGTTCCAATGTGTGAGTGAGGTTTTGTTGAAATTCTGTGCATTTCAGTGATGTCTATAACTTGCCCCATGTGTTTGCAAAGCGAAATAGTAGTCTTGTTCAATCTAGGAAGTGATAGAGGCATTTCTTTGTTGAGCCAGTTATATGTCTGTGACCCGCCTAATTGTTGTGCATCTTAGTTAGCCCCTTTGAGCATGTAATCTTATTTCTTTGACAACGACACTACAAGCCTGACCCCTTTGTTTGAATTGACTATCTATTTGAACCGTTGACCTCTCTTGAGAACTTGAACTTGTTATGAGCTTGTCGAAACTAGGTGGGGGTATGGTTGGGTTTTTGAGTGGAACTGTAGAAAAGGAGAAGGTGCACTGTTGGAGAAAAAATATGAGCCACTTGTAGGGAATTGAAAAAAAGAAGAAGAGAAAATCAGAATCTAGAAAAAGAAAAAAATGTTGATGTTTTTATATATTATAAAGAAAATTATTCCTTGCTAGTGGTAAATCTTGTTGTGTTTGGGCTCAAGGAAATTGGGAGCTCGGTGTTAATATGATGTGAAGGTTGGGTTTGGTTCAATATAAGTGTTTAGTTTAATTTGTGAAATGATAAGTATTAAAGTGCTCAGGGAGGTGTAGCAAATATATCCATATGTATCATACCCGTCCCGCAGCCTATATTACAATCAAATAAACTCCTACTTGATCCTTGACTGAATGAGCTCAATTAGTAGAGTATTACACAACGGTCAAACTTATGGTACATTCTTTGTGGTGCATGAATTTTATTTCTAAGAGTGAGTGAATTCTGTATATCTTAAGTTCCTATTTGTTCTTGAATTTTATTGTGTGTAGAATTACTCTCTATTATTTATGTGAGGGCGTGTGAAGGTAAGGTAAAGTCTTTGACCTCTGTGTTAGAGTAAGTGGGTTGTGAAGCGTGGTGTTTTAGAGGTGAGCCTTGAGGTTGGGATATTATGATAGGGTGCTTGGTCGATTTTAAATATTCTTGGCAGGATGTGTTAGGGATGTTGTTTAATGAAAAGGTCGTCCCTAGGTGAAGTGCAGTTTGATTGCTCGAGGACGAGCAGTGGTCTAAGTGTGGGGTGTTGATGGTAGGTTAGAAACCCGTGTTTTAGCCGTAGTATTGCACTCTAATTACTATATTTTACGTGTGTTTGAGCTTAAATGATAGTGAATTGTACTTATTACGTGTTTTATACCTTGTAAGAAATGATTCTGAGCTATTTAGGTAATTTGGAGAGAAATCGAAAATGTTGGAGCTTTGAAGTCTAAGTAGAAGCCCAAAAAATTAAGTCGGGATCACATTCTGGGATCGAGGACCAAGTCCGGATATCCAAAAGTAAACAAACAAATTTATTCTGAAAAAAAAATACTAAATGCGTCGCATGGGGCGCGGCGAGGCATGGCGCGACAGTGCAAAATCGGTCTGACAAGCAAAGTGCAAAGTCTCTGTATTTCCTCACTAGCGTGGCGCATGGGTGGCGCGGTGTGCGGCGCGGCTGTGCAAAATCATCAGAGTGATTTCCAAGTTCGGCTAGGAAAGGGTAATTTTGTCTGGGCTTGTTTCTACATGGTATAAATACACCAAAAATACGATTTTGAAGGGACTTTTGACTTACGGGAGATTGGAGAACCAACCAAGGCAAGAAGACTCAAGAATTCATCAATATTACAACCTGCAATCGATGCAATACGGGAGTTTGTATTGAATCATTAAAATTGATGTTTTCTTTTATCTTAAACTTATTTGAGATGTATTACTCCATTGATATGGAGTAATTTTCATTAGGGTGTTGACAGATATGGTGTTTCGATAACTTGAGTAGGGATTCAATTCTTGATAATTGTTAGAATTTGTTGATGGAGCTTTAATTTGTATTGTGAGTTATTTATTGTTTGCTCAATCGAAAGCGGAGTTTGATATTGAATTTCTTCACATATTATGTTCTAGTTTAAATTCGTGATTTTAATAGGTAATCGAAAGAGCCTCTTGAATTGATAATCGGACTAGAAAATAGGAAAATATTTGTGAGAAGTTACCCTTTAGATCATAACCATCATTTGATAGTTGCAATTGTTTACCGTGCATCAATTGGATTAATTACTGAATTAACGTTTAATCGAAAGAGGAACATTAACTTTAACTGTAATCTGATTATCGGTTGAATTTGTGAGAATCAACCGTATTATAGAGTGATTAACTCAAGAATTGGATCCAGAGTCAGTTATCTTTCACCTTTCTTGTCAAATACCCTTATCCCTCTCATTGATATTTCTTTGTTGCTCATCTGATGCCTTTTATGATCAATTATTAACTGCTTAATTTTAAGTAGTTAATCGTATGAACAGTCATCAAATCAAGTGTTAAGTTTTCTGGATAGTAATCAACTAGAGATTATTCTAACACTGTTTAAATCCAATCCATGTGGAGACGATAGTAAATCTATACTATCTTTGACTAGCGAGCAATAATTTTGTGTTGTGCTTTGGGCTCGTCAAAATTTGTCTGTTGATATCACTATTTCACTCCTATATTTTATTTTATGCTTTATATCACCATGCACTTTTATACTTGGTTTCTCTATTAAATAAAATTCATGATTCTAAAAGTAGTAAAATGAATAAATAAATAAATGGATAGTGCACCGTTGGTTTGCCTAACGACGACGTTGGGCGCCATCAAGGCCTATAGTGAGAATTGGATCGTGTCAGATATGATACAATTAAATTTAAGTAACAATAAAAAAAATATTTAAAGTAATAATACGATACAATACAACATGTAACTACCATCCAAACAAGTCGTTAATAGCTAATTAGTGGTAAGTAGTATCTATTTATGGATTATTTCTATAGTCCCAACTTATAAGCCTAATTATTATTAGTTCCGTCTTTCAACGCGGTTAATTATTTCTCAAACATTACCAATTGACTTTTATAAAATAGGAAGGGGTTATTGATAATAGGCTAGATTCATGTAGTTTAGCGACAATTTACGCCCTAACTTAGCGATGCTTCACTGTTATATGAAGGTTAAATGACAAAAAATGGCTCTAATTATGATTGTGTGTTTTGCAGGAGCAAGTCTTGATTATGAGGACCTAGGAAGTGTTTGGAGCTAATTTAAAGCAAGAAAAGCCACTCGAAGGTGAATGCGCGTGAAAGAAGAAAGGAAAAAAGAGAGAAAATTGTTGATTGCAGAAACGCGGTCCATGCGCGGCCGCGCTCGAGCAGTAGAAGTCAGGCAGAATTGAGTGTTATATGTGCGGCCCATGCGCGGTCCATGCGCGGCCGCGCTCGAGCTGTAGAAGTCAGGCAGAATTGAGTGTTATATGTGCGGCCCATGCGCGGTCCATGCGCGGCCGCGCTCGAGCTGTAGAAGTCAGGCAGAATTGAGTGTTATATGTGCGGCCCATGCGCGGTCCATGCGCGGCCGCGCTCGTGCTGGGGTTGACAAACAGACTGGAAGGCTATATGCGCGGCCCATGCGCGGCTCATGCGTGGCTGCGCTAATCTCGCCGAGGAATTTTAATATCAGGGGAATTTTGGAAGTTCGTGGCAACCCTCCTTAACCTATAAGTGGTGCAGCTCGTCCAAAAAGAAGATATCAAGATTTTAATTTTAATAGTTTTGTTGAAGGCAAGGAGAGGCAAGAGGCTGTTATCAACCTTATTTTATATGAAAAAATCGATTGAGATCACAACTAACTAAGAATTGTATTTTGGATCCATTAATGTATCATCGATCCTCATGTCTGAAGAAAGTCGATTCTTATGCCTATGTCATTCTCTCAATTGAAGACTATTACTTTCAAAATGACAGAAGAAAATTACCATATAACTATGAATAAATGATTCGTTTATATATATGCCAAAACAGGAATATAAGATCATGAAGTTCAAAACGGGATCGATCTCCTTCTTGATCCCTATGTGAATAATATGATAAATTAACTAAATCAATCAAAAGTAAAATGAAAAGAAAATTCTCAGCTCTAGTTCTCTCTATAACGCCAGCATTAATCAGGGGTGGAAATCACTGATATATTTGTTGAAATATATGTGGAAATTACTAAAAATTTAATAAATAATGAAATTTAAACACATAATTTTAAAAATATAATAGTTCAAGTTCAACCATGGATGTGTTCACGTTGTTCCACATACTGTGTCACGGGACACCACTTTATTAAATTCTTTTTTACTAGACACGTGTTAATTGGAGATAAGAATGACACCACTTGTCAAAATAGTAATTTATTCATTTTTTTACTTCTTCAAATTGTGCCACCAATAATAAAGAATTATGCGCACGTCATTGAGTTCAACAATAAAAACTCAGACTGAATCCATCAAATAAAAATTCTAGGTCCGCTTTTGTTAATGAATAAATAGAGCAAGTACATGTATAACTTTTCCTCTAATTGTCATCTTCGCTTTTGATTAGGAGAGGGTTGAAAATTATATGAAAAGAATAAAAAAGAAGTAAGATTTTAGTGAATAATCCACAAATGCATGTGATAATGGCTTCTAATGCTTTTAAGCAGAAAATTGGGACAAAACGGCAAATGGGTTGATAACTTGCTTCGAGGCTTCCATTCTTGAGAAGAGAGCAAGTCTCTAATGCTGCAGCAACACTTGCAACAAGTAGCATTCCAATTACCTACATTCAAACATTTTATTTTAGGGAATAATATGAGCTATAATTATGCACAAAAAAAAATATATATATATTTACTCCCTCTTCCCAAATTATGGATGAAAGAAAGTATTTATATGGTTATAATCATTTCATTAAGGATATAATGAAATTTTTTAATGAATTAAAGTATGCTATTTTGGAACAGATTAAAAAGGAAAAATATAATATATAATTTGGGACACGGGGAGTAATATAAAAGAATATTTCAGTTTTTTGTGTATTTGAGTAGAAATATTCTTACTTGTCATATTTGATTTTTATCCGCCCTTAAGAAAATATTAATTACGAAAATAATTTGGCTGAATTGTCCTTATATATTCTTTGATCTCAAGTTATTATTACTCTTACTTTCGTTATATTAGTCATTCTCCCCATTTATTAGAGTAAACGTAAAGGTGGAAAAACTAATTTATTTTTTTTATATTTTTTTAAAATGGCAAGTATTTTTGACCGGTTATTTGTAATAATTTTGACAACTAAAAAGGATAAAACTTGTATTATTAAAATGTTGACTATACTTTTCCCAGGAGAAAAACAGTAAATAAAAGAGAGGGAAACAAGTCTATTACCATATCCAAAACAACGACCAATTTCCATAGAAGACTCCCGTCAGGAAGAATTATAACTAGAAAATTGTAAGCAGCTCCTAGAAAATTCACAGCAATAAAGAACCTGTAACAAAGGAATGAATTGATTTCAAAATTTGAGCATTCACTATTTTTACTATGAAATAAAAATAAATTAAATTCTATGTACTAACAGTGTCAAATATATTGACACAATCAGAGTATTTTATGGATAATTATAGATAAATTTCTTATTATCATATGTTAAAATTTACTGATAATATAAAAAGTATTAATATTGTCAGCATACATAACTTAAATCCTTAAAAAGTACGCCAAAAACATATTCTCATGACCAAAAATAATAATGATAAGGATATTTCCTTAAAAATTGGTTAAATTAAATAAGGAAAGTTAATAATTTCTTACCTTCCCTTGGTCCTAAATATATAATACTAGAAGTACCTTTTACGTTCTATGGTCTCACATGCCGACATGTCCGTACCTAAATATAACTTAGGAAAGAATTTATTTTTACAAAATATTACCAAAAAAAAGATATATGTTACACCAAGTTTGTATGTCAAGCTAATCAATTTATGTTCTACGTACAATGTAAAAAATATTTATACGATAATTATCAGTAATATTTTATGGTCAACATGATTTTGATAATAACCTAATAATAAAAATAGTAATTAAATTAATAAAATAGGTTCAACTATCTGTTACATAACTTGATGTAGTTAAACTTGTTATAATATGTCAGATACCATTTTTATGATTAATACTTAAGTTTCAAAGTATATGGAGATGAAATTAAAGGCCATATATATAGATAAAATATGAATTTTGAGAGGTAGAAATTCTTACTGAAAGCTGTTCCAATCCTTGTAATTTGCAGTGAAAAAGGATGAATCATTTAATATGTGAACAGTTTGTCTGGTAGATAACATGGTAAGTGCAGCTGCTAAGCATGTTGCAAATATGATGAATCTTACTGCTATCGAAATTTTTGTCTTCGCCATTCCTGCAATATTAACATTTTAGAAATTAAAACAAGAAATCACATCATGCAGAGTTGAGTTTGGTTAATGCATGGTAAGAGTAGATATTTTTTTGTTTAATTTGGTATCCGTAAACACTGTCCCACCAATCTGTATTTGACTATTTGTATGCCTTTTCTTTTCAAGATATTTCAAACCTTTCGAGAAAAACTCAAAGGTTGAGCCTATATGAATGTAATGTAATGATAAAGGAGTAGAGTTTTGGTCTAATTAGACGTAAGAAACCGTGGTGAAGTGGTAACTACTCGTTCATCCTTAACTAAAGTCTCGAGCTCGAGCCTTGAGTATGAAATTGTCTTTGTTAGGGAGCGCTTTACCCTCAAATGTGGGATTTCCCGGCGCGAATTTGAATTAGTCGGGCTCCAACGTGGATACCGAATACTGGGTGATAAATTAAAAAAAAAGACATAAGAAATATAATGGAATGAGAAATAAAACTAGAAAACGTACAGTTTGATTCGGTGAGCGTGAGTGATGGAAATTCTTTCCGCAGTCCCAGAAAAAATGGAGTAGGAGCCAGAATTTAAGGGAGAACGCTATTGGTTTGAGCTTGTTCCTGTTTTTTATATATGGGTTATCCAGCCCGCTACAGTGAATTTGGGCTTGGCCCAGACCATTTTCATTAAGAAGGGTTTCAATTTTGATTGTTTTAATTTGTAGTAAGGAAATTTTATCTTTCTATAGCAAAGGTATACACTATATTTATTATAAATCAAAATATTTTAAAATATTATTTTCTACAGCAATCTTTTATATTTTATAGAAAAATAAGTATTAGTATATACTACCATTGAAGCATGAAATACACTATTTATGTTTTTCCCCTTTCTTAGACAGCTGGACATACCTATTTTTAAGGTGATTAATGTTACTGTATTCATGAATACATGGCGCGAATATATGTGAATACATGCGCATACAGCTGGACTGCCCTGATTCTTGGCGCATTTAAATGTTGTATTCATGAATACAACAACGAAAATACATGTGAATACATGCGCGTACAGCTGGACTCCCTTATTTTAGGCGATTTTTGCTGTTGTATTCATGGATACATGCGCGTACAACCGGATTAACCTGATTTTTAGGCGCTTTTTACTGTTGTATTCATGAATACAACAACGCGAATACAGCAAATACACTACCGTAACAACTGAATAGTAGCTATAGGAAATAATTATGTATAAGGTAGCTATAGGAAGTTAATAGCCACTAAACAATAACGGTTTTTGAAATTTAGAAGAATTAACCAAAATATCGCTTAAACTAAAAATGGTCGGTGAATGTATAATATATACATAACTTATGTATGTATTACATGCGTATAATTAATGTATAATCTAAGTATATGATTAGAAAAGTAAATAGCAAAATATGGCCGATTTTATAAAGATCCCTAAAATTTATCACCCCAAACTCGTAGTTGCACTAATAATTTTACGAATTATAATCTTACCGGTCATGTACTACTTGAAATTGGAAATTTTGTCCTCTATTAAAGGAATGTTACCTTGACCTTTAGGAAATTGTTTTGTTTTTGTCCATGACTTCTAACAGATTTCCAATCCAAGGGTAATTTTATAAATCATTGTTAGTAGTTGAGTGGTCAATTTAAATATTTTTTCTCAGAGAATTTGGACACATAGAATCCACTAATAATAAGGATATGTACAAGATAAGCTACTAATAACAAGTATATGAATGCACCAAAAGTGGTGTCAAAGAGTAAACTTGAGCATCTTTGCGTATTATAAGGGCCAATTTTGAACTTTTCTCCACAATTTTATGAAGACGACTCTACTAGAAACATAAATATGAGAAAGACACTTTTAACTGGCCTGAGACCTTTTTTATGCGGGAGAAGTTCAAAAATAGTCATATTTACAAGTGATCACTAAAAAATAGTCACAGTTTTAAAAATAATCGAAATTTAGTCATTTTTTATGTAAAGATAAATCTGAATAAAAACACTGTTCAAAATCCGTCTCCAGCAAAGTATATTGAAACTCCAGCATATTATGCTGGAACTTTCAGCGTGTTGGAGTTCCAGCATAATATGCTGGAAGTTCATACACAGGTGCACCGAACTCTAGTATATTATGCCAGACCGGTCTCTGTTGCAGCAAAATAGTGACTATATTTCAATAATTTGACAAACGCCGATTATTTTTAAATGACCAGTCCGAAAACAGACTAGCCAGTACTATTTTTACCTTTTATTCAGGAGAACTGGAAGCATGCTACAGGAGTAATCAATCAACTCATAAATGAGAGGCGGCCCGGGTACACATTCATTCATGATCTCATATATTAGTGAGCTTGATCACTTTTGGTCCACAATTGAAATTATTTCTATTCGGCAGCCATAACAGTATTAAAAAATTATAATTTTTTGTATATATAAATACAAAAAATATATATTATCAGCTATTATTGAGAGCGGCTATACAATATCATTTTCCTTAAAAATTAAAACGAAAATTGAAGACTTGAGGGGGTTGTTTGGTTGGAAGCTATATAAGGATTAGTTTCTAGAGATTGTATAATGCAGAGATTTATAATATAAGGAATATAATGCAGAAATTATTTGTTGCTGGATATTTGATTTGGTGTTTCAAAGAAATTAGTTTTGAAGATCATGAGGGTGTTTTGTCATATTTAGTTGGTTTAATCCAAGCATTGTTAATACTTGTACTCTTCTTTTTCATTTTATCATGCATAACGTAATATGTAGATTCCCACGTAACTTTTATATATATATATATATATATATATATATATATATATATATATATACCCGAGGAAAATCAAAATGGAGACCAAACAACGTGTAGAACAATGTTGGATTTTATAAAATGATTAAATCCAGTTTTTCATTTTGTTGCTTGAGTATGGATCATCTTGGTTACATATATTTCGTCTTTTTTTTAAATACATGTTAGGATCACAGTTTTAGCCTTTAAATTAGATAATCATGCTTCCCTGCATAAACGAAAATAATTCTGTTCCAATATTAGCAAGAACGCCTATTTTGTTCACTTAGTGGGGCAAATTAAAGTGGTTGAGATACAAAAATCTTTTGCCTCTAGATTTAGGCCAATTAGGCAATTACAAATGGTTTCTCTTTTCCCAGTTTTGTCTTTGTTACTGAACTTGGTGGTCTATGGTAGTTAACCATCACGAGACAGGTTGTTTTAGTAGTGATTTTCACTTGGCTCCTCTTCTACATTCATAGGTCCAGAAGAAAGCGATATTACATGAAGTTTATGGGTAGAATGTGTGCAAGGATTCAGTAGGATTATTGTTTACCCGTCAAATGGAACAGTTGAATTTATACGTGATTTCTAGATAAGTGAATTAATTTGATCCTGAAATAAATAAATAATCGAAGAGTTACGTTATACTTAGCCTTAGGATATAGACGAAACAACAGAAGCAACGATTCCGGGAACAGGGCTTCTGGCACAAAACCAATAAAATCAAGAATAAGAAGATAGGATTGGATTGAGCTTTGTATAGAGTATAGCATAAGTTTTCCAGAAAATTCGTGACATTTACAATGACAACTGAGCTCACTATTTATAGCTATGAAGAAGTTCCTAGGGTCGTGCCCTTCTTTAATGTCAATTATGAGGGGAATTGAAGATATAACGGTGAACATAAATATCAAATTCATAGTAACGGGTAACTGCTCTTAATGCCATGGAATATTCTCTATTAAATGCTACCAGGAGAAGAGCATTTATCACATCTTTATGAGCGTTATTCTTTCTGGTGAGAAACAAAACAGTTACCTTCAGTCTTTAGCCATCCCATGTCTTCGGTTCCACGTGTCTCTTTCTCGGACGATCACGTGTCATAGCATATTTTACCCTATACAGATAGTCCCCTTGCTTTTTGGTGACATGACTTTTTGTTACGGGAAAGTTGGTAGAAACACTCTTTTGGCGAGAATTATAATGCTCTCTGAAGGCTTCTGACGGTTGATTAGGCGCATGTCTCTCCGCATTTAATGCCCCAAACACGCGTCATCCCATGATTCAGCACAACTTCTGCCAATTATCGAGGTAATCATGACCGTGAAGTTAGCCGCCTAAACTTTTACTTATACGTATCAACTTCCTCCCTCATACTTCATAATTTTTCAAGCTTCATTTATCTAACTCGCATCTTGCTCTTCATCTTTTCTCTAATTCTCTTCAAACGAAAAACCTCCTCCTTCGTTCATACAATGGCTTCTTCCTCAAAATGTGCCAGTTTTTAAAAAAACAAGAACAAGGCCGAGGACTCTGCTCCTCCAACAGTGGGCTCCATCATCCCTAGAAGTCTTATTACCACAAAAGACTTCGAAGAGAAAATTCCCTACTGCAAACTCTCGTACATGGGTCGTTAGCAAGTATCATTCTCCCTATACGTCCTTCGATCATTCCTGTTGCAAAAGAAGGTTGTCATTGCCATGACTTGGAAATTATTGCTTCTGATCTATCGGATCGAGTCACCCTACCCAATGAGGGTTTTACATATGTTTACATGTATCCCTTTACTTTGGGTGCGTTCTGTTTGAGCAGAGAACTTGACTCCGTGATTGGGGAGTTTTGCCTCCACTACCAAGTATGTTTGGCATAAGTATGTCCTTCTGTGTGGAGGATAGTTGCCTGTCTTCAGCGTTTGTGCCAGGAAACTGGAGAGGCGCTAACCTTAGCTCAAATGATGAATCTCTATTCTCCCAAAATATTCCGCGGGGTAATGATAAACCTCTACAAGTGTGGCCACTATGCTTTGTTGTCTAGCATGGATGATGACAACGACCGTGCATGGATGGAATGGTTCGTTGCAGTTTCCACCAACGACATCATTCCGGCAACGACTTCATCCTTTCCAGCCGCTTGAAACCGCACTCGTAAGCTCTTTGTTTAGTATTTCCTTTTACTAAAAAATTTTCTATAGCCGTTTTGATCCTCCATCCTTCGTTTGTTTCAGCAACTCGATGTATCCCAATGGTGATTAAAGGTTTGGACCGATGGGTACAAAATATCTTGGACGTTACGACGCCCAAGAGTCTCTTGTGGAAATAACTAGCCCCTAAATACGGGTGGAAGGACAAAAATCATGGTAACTCTAACTCATCGTGTTTTAATTTTTCATGTGAAGAACTCTATTGATCCATGTCTATGAAATTAGGTCTAGCCGCAGGCTCTGTTGCTGTTCCCGAGGAGGATGTCTTGGTTAATCCTGCTGATGCAGTGATGCTGCTTCAAGAGGCGCTTACTCGAACAGGTGGCTTCGGGCCTGCTTCGAGAGAAAATGCTTCTTTATGGAGTCCTCGACTAGAAGACAAACAACCAAAGAGAAGACGCTCCTCTGCAGCCGGGGAAAAGAATAAAAGGGTGAGGACCGATTCCCCCGAGTCATCTCCGGTAGCGATGGTGACTGGCCCTCCTTCTAGGCCGGTCATAGACACTATGACGATCGACGATGATGAAGAAGCTAGTAATGAGGGAGCTTCTCTACATAGACGATGTGCTCAATTCAACCTGTGTGCCTAACTCACGCTGAACGGCTCTCCAAAAATGTGAGGTAAATTGCGTACCTTGATCCGAAATGATAGACACGGGCACACCGCGAAGGCGAAAAATCTCTCGAATATATATCTTTGCCAACCGCCCCAAAGTATAAGTACTTGCCACTGGAATGAAATAAGCTGATTTAGTCAGCCTATCCACAATAACCCAAACTGCGTCGAATTTCCTCTAAGTCCGTGGGAGTCCAACCACGAAATCCATGGTGATATGCTCCCACTTCCACTCAGGAATCTCTATATGCTGAAGCAAACCATCGGGTCTCTGATGTTCATACTTTACTTGTTGACAATTTGAGCAACGAGCCACATAAGCAACAATGTCATTTTTCATCCTTCTCCACTAATAATGATGCCTCAAATCCTGGTACATTTTGGCTGCACCTGCGTGAATAGAATACTTAGAATTGTGAGCCTCCTCAAGGATCAACTCACAAAGGCCATCAATATTAGGCACACATATACGACCCTGCATCCTCAAAACACCGGCGTCTCCAACTGTAACCTGCTTGGCACCACCGTGCCGAACTGTGTCCCTAAGGACCATCAAATGCGGGTCATCATCCTGCCGATCTATGATACGCTCAAGTAAGGAAGACCGAGCGATTGTACAAGCTAGAACATTGTTGGGCGAAATATCCAACCTGACAAACTGATTAGCCAAAGTCTGACTATCCAAAGCTAACGGTCTCTCACTGACTGAAATATATAGGCAAGGCTGCCTATACTCACCGCCTTTCTACTCAATGCATCGTCCACCACGTTGGCCTTCCTTGGATGACATAATATAGTGACATCATAATCTTTCGATAACTCTAACCATCTCTGTTGCCTCAAGTTTAGATCCTCTTTCTTGAACAAGCACTGGGGACTACGATGATCTGAGTAAGACTCACACGGCACACCATGAAGATAGTGCCTCTAAATCTTCAATGCACAAACAGTGGCTGCCCACTCCAAGTCATGGACAGGATAATTTTTCTCATAAACCTTTAACCGTCGCAACGCATACGCAATCACCTTGCCATCTTTCATTAATATTGCGCTAAGTCCAATGCGAGATAATACATCGTGAAAGAGCCTGAACATGATGGTAACACCAACACCGGTGCTGAAGTCAAGGCTGTCTTGAGCTTCTGAAAGCTCGCCTTACACTCGTATGACCATTTGAATGGGGCACCTTTCTGAGTCAATTTAGTCATAGGGGCAGGTATAGATGAAAACCCCTCCACAAAACGACGATAGTAACCCGCCAAACCCAAGAAACTCCTGATTTTCGTGGCTGTTGTGGGTCTAGGCCAGTTCTCGACTGCCTCTATTTTCTTAATAGTTATTCATAGCCAATTACAGAATTATCAAATAGCTTCACGTTAACAATAATCTCCTTTCAAACCGTCACAATACTAATAACGAGATACGATGCTTGAAGACCTTGTAATTATATACCCGAATTAACGTGTCTCATTTAACGCCACATGGACGGGCACCTGCCTTGTAGGTTAAAGCTCAATAATTATAACACGAATATGGCAAATTATGCACAGATAAATTTTATACAAAAATTTTCGAATAAACCTAATAGGCATGACTCCCTATTAGTACTATAGTACAAATTTTAACTTCACAAGGGAGAGTTTAAACACAAGAATTTTTCATCATAAGGATCTCGTCCTTACATAACTTCCACTGCGGCTCGTATCCCAATTTAAACATATCAAATCATATTAAATGCAAGGATCTTACCCTCAATTCTGAATCACAAGTAATATGCATATCGTGCCAATCGAAACATTCCATTTTCTTCTTTAAAATATTTTCCGTTAAACAAATTACAACACGTAATGATAAACATAGATATCTCCATAGAATTTCTCAATACAAGTATTCACATAAGTAGATTTTAGAGTTACGAAGCTCACCTGAGAGTGGAGCATATTAGGAGGACTTTCCTGGATACCCATAACCGAATCAAGTTAAGGAAATTATCACTTTATAATAACTAGAGATCGTACTTGTACTGAAACCAGCTGGTGTAGCGACCTCAACCATACCATAGAAAATATATCAACGGGTTGGGTCTCCACCTCTAGGAGTTTGACCTCCACCTTGACATTCCGACCCCTCCCCCTAGCTGGTCATGTAAGTGGAGTTGTAACTACAATGGGTCACGAAGAAGGAGTGCTCTGATGAAATGATTCGCCTGCTCTTACCGAGTTTTTACCAAATAAATTGGAATAACCGTTGTAGGAATCTCGTAGCGGTGGTGCATTAAAAGAACTCCTTGAAGCACCCCGAGTAATCAGATATACAGACTGGGTTGGTTGGTTGCCCGAGACCCTGCCGAAATAATTTGTTGTTGCAAAGCAAAATCCACTGAATCTTTTGGAACCTCGAGACCTCTTAGTCTCCTTGGCTTCCTCTTTTCCTCATCCCGGACACATTCTGACACATAAGAAATTTCTACCACTAGCCGAAATGAAGTATCAACTTGCCCTGAGTCGTACAGAATTTTTACAATCATAATAGAGTCCTTTAATAAGTCTGGGCTCACCCTATGGATATATGAACTGAAGTAGGAGTATGATGGGCTAACTTATCAAAACTGATGGCATGTTCTGACACCGTCATGGTGACCTGACGCAACCGTTCAAACCCTATGCGCCACACATTATGGAGAGCCCGAGAAACAAACTCTTTCAATAGCATTTATGAGAACTAAGTCAAGTAGTTGGTGTTGCATTTGTTGTTCGTCCTCTTCATAGGCTTGCTACAAACACTGGCGACCCATTTCTTCTTTTACTATGATGACTCAACACTGCTAAGCTACTCCATTTATTCATATGCTATTCGTTATTCTTTGGGGTAACTCTTATCCTTATTGATTGCACAATGATCCCAAAGTTAAGGCTCTGTACAGATAATTCTTGGCACGAACCATATAGTCTAGAAGCTCGTAAACCATTATACTCCCTCTGGAGCACCCCAAAATCCGCAATCGTGACTTCCACGCTAATAGACCTTCTGTAGGTTTAAAGTTGGCTATATAACTCCTTTGGTACTGAGGTATAGGATTATCAAGGAGGCAGACATACCGCAAGTCCCAACTTTATCTCTTGCAAAATCTTAGGCCCTATACATTCCAGGCCAATACCGATATAACACATGACCCCCGCAGTCTATTCCTTGACAGTGGACTTCCCCACTTGGCACAAAGTCATAGGTCACAACGTTTGATAATCCACAATGTTAAACTTCACGGCTCATATAAATCAACCATATGCCAAGGTTCATTGCACCTCTACATGATTCACTGGTTGATCTCTCAATACGTCTGTATCTTCAGTCGGAGCCACAACTGGTCTAGTAAATACATAACTTTCCACCACCTCTTGGTGGAATCCGTCATCTGAAATACAGCAAAATCAACCCCATTGATTTCAACTATTCCCATGTTCTGCAATACTTCATAGCAACGGTCAGAAAATCATGTGGGTCCTCAAAAGATGTACCACTGAAATTGATCGAAAATAGTTTGGTAAACTTGTCCAACCTCAATAAACGGACTAGTGTGTCCTACAACACTGGAGTAGCTATGAATCCTTCTGGAACCTGAACTGGTCCAACATGTACCGACTGAGCTAGAACATCCGCTTCTAGATCCACTTGAGGCTCTACAATAGGTGCTGATGTTCGAGCTCTAGACTGAGCTCTGCCTCTCTTCCCCTAATCGTAGCTGTCATTGGGGCTCCATTTCTTGTCCGGTTGTAGATGCGTTGCGTGTTGTCGAGATTTGCGAGAGAACAAGAATAGACAAGTTCAATCATCAATGATAGAATAAATTCGCACGATTGAGTAGAATAGAAGTGAAATTGTTCCTAAACTATGTAGCCTCTGGGGGATAAGTACAGACGTCTCCGTACCGATCCATCAGACTCTACTAAGTTTGTCCGTGAATTGTGAGACCTAAGCAACCTAGTGCTCTGTGATGTTTTAGACGTCAATACCACACAAGAATATAGGTTAAATGTGTGGTACCCAATTTTTCGAGTGTTGTCTCACAAGAAGAACTTGGTTCTTCTTTGTGTTCCAACTTATACTGATACGGAATAATAAAAGCAGTAAAGTAAAAACACAGAGATTTTTTTACGTGGAAACACCTAGCTCAAAAGGTGAAAAAACCACGACCTACTCCTCAGTAGGATTTTCTCAAACTCTTCACTAAAAACTCTGAGCCAAACGGACTTACAAAATAAACTCTTTTGTAATCCTATGACTAACTCTAATCCCTTTATATCAACTAGCCTCTAGCTAATTTCTGCAAGCTTCAAGTTAACTCTAACTTGAACAATGTGTACCTATTACAATTGCATCTAAGAAAGCTAAAAAGATACAATGTTAAAACTCCTACTACGATCAACTAGACTCAATACACAAACGATGGAACTGGTTCTTCTAGATGATCTGTAGCCTTTGTATCGCACACTAATTCTGCTTGCAAAATAACTCTGGGAATTTTGCTTTCAGATCTTGATTCACTTCAGCACTTGTGCGTCGAGAATTTTCAGCAGAAATACTTCGAATATTATAGATTCAGTTGTTGACTTTGTCGTTCAGTTCTAGTCCAACTCTTCCTGGGTGAAAGAGTTCGTATCAAACTCAACTTCCTTCCTTTGTTACTTTCCTTGCTGAATTCAACTTCTATCCTCTCATCAGTTTGCAACCTTTTCTCATTAGGATACAATCTCTTGGTTCTTTGATACTTCACAATCACAAATATCTCCTATGCATATACGATTCATGTGCCAGCTATTCAGTTCAAGTATGTGTGCTCTGATGGACCTGGTTCAACCGGTCAGACATTTGTCAATCTTCAAAACTATGCAGTGACTTGGGTCAACAAATTCCCCCTTTTTGATGATGACAAACTCTGTTCTTAATCCTGTATACACTTCAAACACTTTGTACGGTTTTAAGCATTAATCATAGAGAAACCAGGTTCATTAGGTTATAAATATCACTTTGATTTTTTTTTGAAAAGTTCAGCACATATCTTCCCCCTTTTGGCATCATCGAAAAGTTGCAAAATGATACTCTTACCAGAATTATTAATTCTTACTCATGGCCATTTGAGGCAACTGCAGGTGCAAAGCATGATTACTCAACACAAGAAACCAATAAATGTAAGCTAAATAAGAAATTGAGACAAGTCAATAACTAAACAGCATATTCATTGATTAGGAACGATAATCAAACACCAGACAATTTAAACAAAAACAACCAAAAACCATGAGCAAAATAGAGTTAACAAAACAGAAACAAGTCCAAAAAGACAGAAACAAGTCCCGAACTGGGCACTGAAGTGTTATTGGGTAGCTCTGGACAGCCTAAGGATGGGAAGGTGCAGAGGAGGTTGTGGTCTTGGATTGTAGAATAGAAAGCATCTGCTGAAGAANAATCTCGCTTTCCTACACCAGAGTTCTTACTTTGCTGTTGACTGGATGCTTCCTAGATGAACCAGGTTCATCTGCAGGAACATTGACAATGTAATCACATGTCAGCAAAGTCTCCTTCCCAAAATAATCCTTGGCAGTCGCCATTTCAGCCTTCTTCGCATGAACCCCAAAATGTGCAAGCACAACTGTCAGAATGAATCCATATGGGATTGCATGTGCTTTGGTTCCATTCACAACTCTGTCCAGGAGTTGGATGATGAAAGCTGGCCAATTGATTTGCTTTCCCCTGTACAGACACTCCATCAGAGTCAGATCCATATAGTTGGTTATGTGCCTTCTTTCTTGTCTGGGCACCAAGAATTTGATGACAAACTTGAAGAACAACTTGTGCTCTGGCTTCATTTCACTTTTGTAGACCGGCCTGGGTTCAATCTCCCTCTCATTGTCACTGAAGAATCTGGTGATGTTGATTGCTGAGGCCATCCCATCTAGACAAGGTCATCTCTGCCTTGTGTAGTCCTCATAGCCCTCAGCTGGTATGTTCAGAATTTCACCCAGCTCTTTAGCATCAAAGGAAACTTGAACTCCTTTGACCATAGAGGTGACCCTGTCGTCTTTGACAATGGAATTTCCCATTAATTCCACCAATTCAGCCCTTGCCAGTCTGCCTTCCATGCGAAGGACCATGTCATTCCATCCCTGAACGTCCAGAGTGTCCTGTAGATATCTCATTCCAGGCTCCTCTAGATCTTTGAACAACTTACCCTTCAAGATTGTTCGCTTGCCAAACATTATGATTCTGTCAGTCTCCACATCATCTTCCTTTTCCTCTTCTTTACTCCATTTTGCATAATCATCTTTCTCCACAACCTTCATTTTCTTTGCCTTGGACCTAGTCCTTTTGGCAGTGCTTGGAGTTGCAGCAGACACAACAGCTGACTTCTTTGAAGAAGCCTTAGCCTTTTTGGGTTTTGGTGTCCCAACCACAACTGGAGCAATCTGCTCCTCTTGTTGGACCAGGTCCAACGTCTCCTCTTCAATAACAACAGCCTCAACAGGCTCTCAAATCTTAGCTTTACCCTTTGGCGCCTTCTTTTTCCTACTCTCTTGCAAAGCCTTCTCCAACTTTTCTTCTTCTTCTCTCATAGTATTACGAGTAGCAAGCACCTTAGGGACAGGAGCATCAGCAGAAACAATAGCTTTCCTCTTCTTTGGAGGAACTGGGGTAGATGCTTTCTTGGACTTCTGAGTCCTCCTTTTCTTGGGGTTATAAGACTCCCCAGTTTCTTTAGCCTTTCAGCCAATGTCTCGTCCCCAGATGAACCAGGTTCATCTGCTCATTTCCTCAAGCTTGCTAGACCTTCTGCGGCCTCCTCAACTACACTTCCCCCTAACACTGTGACTTCAGCTCCAACATTCTCAAGAATGGGACCACAGATAGCCAGTGTGGTTCCATCCTCCCTAGATCCCCTTGCAACTCATTCACCCTCTCTCTCAAGAATTCTTACTTTCCACTTCCTATTAGGCACTTCAATATCAATAACAGATCCCACCAAGACGAACCAATTTTCAGTAGTAGCAATTACAGAATTAATTTCAGGATTACCTTTCTCAGAACTTGTTGAACCAGGTGCTTCATCCTCGTTGGTTGATTTAAAAGATTCACTTGATGATCCTGACTTAGAACCTTTGTCAGCTTCAATAAGTTCCTCCAAGAATTTTTCCCTAGACCCAGAAGCAACAGATTTTCTGGCAAGAACTTTGACACGACGATTCTTGGGGGCAGGAGTAGGGTTTGGTGTGGGTTAAGGAATAGGTGTGTTTTCAGGGGTTTACGAATTTTTTGGTGATTGAGAACTGTATGCAGATGGAGAGTTAGATTCAGATTCAAAATTTCCTCCATCGTAATCACGATTAGGTGATGAAGTAGAAGAAGAAGCAAGTGGTGGTGAAGACATGATTGTGTGTTGTTAGGAAGAAAAGGCGAGTGATCAGTTTTGGTTTGTGTAGAATGAGTTGAACTTGGTTCGACGGTTAGTTTATGAAGAGAAGAGTAATGATGATCCTTTTATAAGATGTGGTATTAACTCAAGTGGGAGTCTAATCGATATAGGACTGACATTGGATAGACAATTATTTTCCCCCTAAAACTAGGCTAATTAAGTGAGATGGGACTTCTTGAAACTGATTCAATTTTGGGTAAGTACGAAGTATTTGAAGTTGAACCATAAGTAGATAGAGTCTTGATCATGTATGACTGTACTTGATTTAATAAATGAATGGAGATGAGAACGTACCTCGTCAGTCAGATGAACCAACATGGATGAACTAGGTTCATCATGTTAAAGTCTTTAATTTGCCTCAATTATCAAAGATAGAGAAACATCATTAGTACCCAGGGAATCATATTAATACATGGCAAAAGAGTATGGCAATAAAGACATAATACTGAGCAATGATTAGTCTGGTTAAGTACCTAAGTTAAGTTTTCTAGCCAATTTTTTTTTTAATAATTTCATTTTTGTTTTTCCAATTAGGTGATCTTAATCATCCCTAATTCAAGCCTGTTTCTCTCAAAATGCTCCCTACTCAGTGCTTTAGTGAATATGTCAGCAATTTGATGATCAGTAGCACAAAATTCGATTAAGATCATTCCTTTTTCACACATATCCCTTAGGAAACGATGCCTAACATCTATGTGCTTAGTTTTCTTATGATGAATCGGGTTCTTCGTCATACTAATAGCACTAGTGTTATCGCAGAAAATAGGAATGCATCCCACATCTATACCAAAGTCCATGAGTTGTTTCTTGATCCATAGCAACTGGGCACAGCATGAGGCTGCAGCCACATATTCAGCCTCAGCATTAGACAAGGCTACCGAATTTTGTTTCTTGGTGGCCCAAGAGACAAGGCAAGAGCCCAAAAAGTGAGCCATGCCTAAAGTACTTTTCCTGTCAACCAGGAAACCTGCATAATCAACATCAGCAAATCCTACAAGATCAAAATTACTACCTTTAGGATACCAAAGGCACAAATTAGTGGTGCCTTTCAGATATCTTAAAATTCTTTTTACTACAGTGAGGTGGGACTCCTTTGGATTTTCTTGAAACCTAGCACACAGTCCCACACTGAACACAATATCAGGTCTACTTGCAGTGAGATACAGTAGAGACCCAATCATTCCTCTGTATACCTTCTGATCAACGGATGAACCAGGTTCATCCACATCCAATTTAGTAGATGTGGCTATGGGGGTGTCTACTTCCTTTGAATCATCCATCTTGAACTTCTTAAGAAGTTCTTTCATATACTTTTGTTGATGAATCATTGTTCCATGTGGGTTTTGCTTGATTTGTAAGCCTAAGAAGAAGTTTAGCTCACCCATCATACTCATTTCAAATTCACTCCCCATTAGTGTAGCAAATTCCTTGCTAAGCTTTTCAGTGGTTGCCCCGAATATGATATCATTAACATATATTTTCACAATCAGAAGATCCTTCCCCTTTTCCTTTAGGAACAAAGTACTGTCAATTTTGCCTCGTTTGTACCCATGTTCCAGCAGGAATTTTGACAATCGCTCATACCATGCTCTAGGTGCTTGTTTGAGACCATAAAGAGCTTTGTCAATTTTATATACATGATCAGGTGAATCTTTGCTTTCAAAACCTGGAGGCTATTTGACAAATACATCTTTCTTCAAATAGCAATTGAGAAAGGCACTCTTAACATCCATCTGATGGAGAGTGAATTCCATATGTGCGACAAATGCTATAAAAGTCTGATTGCCTCCAATCTTTCCACAGGAGCAAATGTCTCATCATAGTCAATTCCTTCTTCTTGACTATACCCTTGAACAACTAGTCTTGCCTAATTTCTTGTAACAGTTCCATCCTCATCGAGCTTGTTCCTGAGGACCCATTTCGTGCCAATCACTAATTTGTCTAGTGGCCTGGGTACCAAGTGACATACTTGACTTCTTTCAAATTGATTCAGCTCCTCTTGCATGGCATTTACCCAATCAGCATCTTGTAGGGCTTCACCAATGTTCTTTGGTTCGATTAAGGATAGGAAGGCATCAAACACATACAGATATTTCAAGGAAGCTCTTGTTTTGATTCCGGATGAAAAATATATTATGATGTTCTCAAGAGAGTGAGAACTCTGATATCTGTGTGGTTTGAGTACTAGTAGTTCACTTCTGGATAGTTCCATGTTGTTTTGTTGTTGTGGAACAGGATCAGGGCCAAGATTCACATGTCGAGTTCTCCCTGTCATGTTGCTTGGGGTAGTTGGACCTGGTCCATCACCTGTTCCATCTTCCATGGATGTTTCAACGTGTTCACTGCTTCTCACCAGCCCAAGCTCCTCATCTTCTGGTTCCTACTTTGCCAACCCCTATAATTTCACCTTTCTTTCCATTTCCAAATGAGACATTTCCTCCTTTGAGGTTTTCAAGTGAAAGGAACTGTTTCTTGTTCCCCGTCATATGCTTTGAGCAGCCACTATCCAAAAAACCAAATTTTGGCTGCTTCCTCTCACTTATACCTACAAAAGGAAATTAGGTGTTAGTTTTAAAAACCCAAACTAGTTTGGGTCCTTTTCTATGAGAGAATGGATGAATTAAATTCTTTCTGGCCCAATTTTGTAGCCAATTTTTCTTTTTAACAAACCTCTCATTTTTTCGACTGGCTTGCTCTCTTGTAGAGCACTCAATTTTGAAGTGGCAAGTCTTACCACAGTGGGTGCAAATTTTATTTTCAGGAAGAGAGAGATACTTGCTTTTGGGATCCCACTTGGGCAATTGACTCCCAAAACCAAGCCCTCTCCGGTTTCTACTATGATTCTCTTGAAGCCATGTCAAGGCATCAGAGGATTTATTCCATTTACAAGTTCTATCTAATTCATGTTTGACTTTGCCAAGCTCTTCTTTAAGTGATCTTATCTGTTCATCCTTGGCATACATTTTATCTTTTAGTTTTCCCAAATTTTCTTCTAACATGACATGAGAGTGATCAGCAACCTTTTTACTTGATCCTAATCTCTGTTTTAAGTTCTCAGATTTTAGTTCTAGAATCTCAGTCTCAAGTGGATGAACCTGGTTCAACAAGACAGTGTTTTTCTTTTCAGATTCACTGACTCTGATTTCCAGGTTCATGCACTTTGCTTTTAGCATTGCACATTCTTTAGAGAGTTGATCATTCTCTTTGGATGTTTCCTCAGAATCATCTATGAAATCAAGTAGCAACTCAGAGAGTTTTTCCTTAGATAGAGACTTTATTTTTTTTTAAGATGGGAGATACTTACCTCCGGTTCTTCTTGTGATTCCTCATCAGATTCTCCAATTGCCATGAGTGCCTGATCTTCAGTCTCCCCATCTTCTGATTCCTCATCTGAACTTTCCCCCCAAGCAGCAACCATAGCCTTAGTTGTGGTTTTCTTGGGTTGGACCAGTTCCTTCTTCCTGTTCCTTCTTTCATATCTCTCCTTTTTCCATTCTACTTCCCACTGAGGACAGTTTTTGATGAGATGGTCAGTCTTACCACATTTGTAGCATCCCTCGTTGGTTGGCCTTTCTGGAGCTTTTGCTTTGTTGTAGTTTCCTTCTCTAGAGATTCCCTTCTTCCTCATGAGAAAGTTTCTGAATTCTTTGGTAATTATGTCCATCTCATCTTCCTCCAGATCTTCTCTCTCAGTGATTCTCAGTGCTAGACTCCTCTCCTTCTTTGGACTATCCATCTTCATTGTATGCCTTCTGAGTTCATAGGCAGTGAGGTTTCCAATCAGCTCATCCAATCTTAGGGTTGCCATATT
>ML278184.1:41605-53015 GCA_005239495.1 Nicotiana undulata
GGTTGTGAACCTTGTGTACATCTCTTGGATAGTCATTCCTTCTTTCATGGTAAAGTTTTCATACTGAGAGTATAGTAGAGTACCTCTAGACCTCTTTACCTGAGGTGTTCCTTCATGGGCTACTTGTAGAGTATCCCAGATTTCTTTGGTTGTGGTACAACTTTGGATTCTACTGTATTCATCTGGACCTAATCCACAAACTAGCCACTTCTTTGCCTTAGAATTCTTCTCCCATTTCTTCAGATCTTCAGCAGTGCAATCAACCCTAGTCTTTTGTACATCTAAGCCTTCAACAGTCTTCTTCATTGTAGCTAGAGGTCCATCGGTGACTATGTCCTAGAGTTCATAGTCTTCTCCAATCAGGTGGTCCTTCATCTTGTTCTTCCACCAAGAGTAGTATTGGCCATTAAAAAGTGGTGGCCTTGCAATTGATTGACCTTCCCAGTTCCCAGGTGGTGCACTCATTTTGATCTTTTCCAAGGTGTTAGCCTTTTCAAGGATAACCTGCTCTGATACCAATTGATATTTTATACGTCAATACCACACAAGAATATAGGTTAAATGTGTGGTACCCAATTTTTCAAGTGTTGTCTCACAAGAAGAACCTGGTTCTTCTTTGTGTTCCAACTTATACTGATGCGGAATAATAAAAGCAGTAAAGTAAAAACACAGATATTTTTTATGCGGAAAACACCTGGCTCAAAAGGTGAAAAAACCACGACCTACTGCTCAGTAGGATTTGCTCAAACTCTTCACTAAAAACTCTGAGCCAAACGGACTTACAAAATAAACTCTTTTGTAATCCTAGGACTAACTCTAATCCCTTTGTATCAACTAGCCTCTAGCTAATTTCTACAAGCTTCAAGTTAACTCTAACTTGAACAATGTGTACCTATTACAATTGCATCTAAGAAAGCTGAAAAGATACAATGTTAAAACTCCTACTACAATCAACTAGACTCAATACACAAATGATGGAACTGGTTCTTCTAGTTGATCTGTAGCCTTTGTATCGCACACTAATTCTGCTTGCAAAATAACTCTGGGAATTTTGCTTTCAGATCTTGATTCACTTCAGTACTTGTGCGTCGAGAATTCCAGCAGAAATACTTCGAATATTATAGATTCAGTTGTTGAGTTTGTCGTTCAGTTCTAGTCTAACTCTTCCTGGGTGAAAGAGTTCGTACCAAACTCAACTTCCTTCTTTTGTTACTTTCCTTGCTGAATTCAACTTCTATCCTCTCATCAGTTTGCAACCTTTTCGCATTAGGATACAATCTCTTGGTTCATTGATACTTCACAATCACAAATATCTCCTATGCATATACGATTCATGTGCCAGCTATTCAGTTCAAGTATGTGTGCGCTGATGGACCTGGTTCAACTGGTCAGACATTTGTCAATCTTCAAAACTATGCAGTGACTTGGGTCAACACTGTGATACCAACTTGTCACGACCCAAATTTCCCACCGTCGGGACCGTGATGGCGCCTAACGTTGAACCCGCTAGGCAATCGAATGTGAATGTCCAATTTACTTTATTTCTTTATTACTACTCAATAACAGGTGAAATACAACACTAACATAAATAAAAAGAAATACAAATGAATCAAGATATATTAACTTAATTTAATGCCTTTACGATATTCCACGATTACAAATCCCTGAATCTTTGGAGTCACAAACTCACGGACTATCTATGAGTAATACATATAAAGGTCTGAATGAAATAAGTACATATGTTTCTGAAGTAACTAGAACAGAATACAAAAGAAGTAGAAGGGGACGCCAAGGACTGCGGACACCAACAGGACTACCTCGGTGTCTCCACGTGGACTGAAGGCACCCTCCCCACTCTAGGGTCCGTAGGGTCCTATATCGGGATCTTCACAACAAAAAGATGTGCAGAGTGTAGCATCGGTACAACAGGCCCCATGTACTGAGTAAGTGTCGAGCCTAACCCTGGCGAAGTAGTGACGAGGCTAGGACACGACAACCAAATCAACCTGTGAAATTTAATAATATTCGAAGGAAATAATAATAACAGGAAGTAACCATCTAAGTACAAAGAAAAGGGGAACATGTTGGTAAAAAGAAATATCAATTAAAGGAAACAATAAAATAAGACAACAATTCAATATCAACTTGAACAGCAGGAAATAACATCAAAGAGAAAAGCAGTGCACGGCATCACCCTTCGTGCTTTTACTCTCATCCTCACCAAATAGTAAATATAAGTGCACGACATCACCCTTCGTTCTTTTACTCTCATCCTCATAATGAATCAATAGAAACGGCACGACATCACCCTTCGTGCTTTTAATATCATAATATGGCATGGCATCACCCTTCGTGCTTTTACACTCTCATCCTCACAATAATCAATACACGACATCACCCTTCATTTTTTACACTATCATCCTCACAATGATCAATACATGGCATCACCCTTCGTGCTTTACACTCTTCCTCACCCAAACATTATCAATAACATAAGTCTGGCAAGGAAAAATCAACAATATGTACCACAATAATAAATCATAACATCCCAGCAAGGGACACAGCTATAACCAATCTCACTCGAGTACATTTCTTCACATGTTATTTCTCAACCGAAACCAATACTCAACAATATTCATTACCAAGAATTTCCACCAAAATTAATAACCACAAAGTGAAGCTCAAGCTATAACACAATAAATATCAATGAAAATCACATAATTCATAATATTCGACTCACGGGCATGCTTGACACCAACGTATAGGTACTCGTCACCTCACCTTTACGTTGAACATGATATTAACACATAGCAAATAGGACGCAACACCTATTCCCTCAAGCTAAGGTTAGGCCAAACACTTACCTCGACTTCCACGACCAAAATCAAGCCTCAATCACCTCTTTCCCTTTTTAACTTGACTCCAAATCAATTGTACCTAGACATAATTGACTTAATAACATCAATAAACGCTAAATAATTCAATTCCAATGCTTAGTTATAAGTTTTCTAGCATTCTTCCCAAAAAGTCAAAAAATGACCCCGGGCCCGCTTGGTCAAAACACGAGGTTCGGACCAAAACTCGATCGCCCATTCACCCACGAGCCCGAATATGTAATTAGTTTCGGAATTCGACACCAAAACAAGGTCTAAATTCCAATTATTCAAGATTTTCGAAGCCTTAGCTTGTTTGAGCGTTCCATCAAACACTAGGTGTGCATTAAGTCTTTAAGGTCCTTTTATAGAGGATTTCATCAACCTTCAGCCCATCCCTAAACAATTTTAGCTCAATAGTGTTCCTACACCCGTTGATAACACATGCAAGCAAGATAACAACTCCAATACCCACAAACTTTCTTGATAATTACCCATCTTTAGCTAAAATTCAAAATTAAGGGTTAGGGTGTAGAACCTTACCTCAAGGATGAAGACCTAGTGTGTTTTACTTGTTAATCTTCAAATATTTGTGTAAGAATTGGAGAATGATTTAATGGATATCACTTTCTCACTCTAGGGCTCCCTCTCTCACTCTAAAGCATCAGATTTTTGCTAAAAAATGACCCATTGCGAGTATTTAATGAAGCTGGGTCGGGTTATAAAGATAGAAGAATGGGTTGTCCAAGATTCCATACCAGGCTACAGACCTGGAGTCGCCTGGCTAAAGCCTGGTCTAGCCTGGCTTTAGCCTGGCCTCGTGATCGGATCTCACCCTCGCTACTATAGGAGTAGGAAGACAAGGGTCGGTGCAGCTTTTACCCAATAGGTCGGGATTGAATCCTCAGGGAGTCAACAATTGGAGTGAGTGTCTATGTGAACTAGTAGAGCCTCGTGTTTCTAATTTCACTTCTCATGATAGGGTGTTTTGAACTATATTAAGTATTAAGCTACTGTTAAATGCTAATTGATTAACTAATTTGTTTTGATGTTGTTTTCTTATAAGGATAAAGGCGCTAGGGTCGTAACTTTCACCTAAGCGGATACTTAATGGATTTCAAGTTCTAAGGCAAGGATGTCAAATTGGGATACAGCTATAACCAATGCACGGATGCGCCCACTCTATACCTCTCGGTAGTTTGAGTGGCTTTGCTCTAATTGCCTCTCTCGAGGCCAATTGGGTGTCAATTAATCAAGAAATTGAGGTTCAAGTAGGGTATTACTCTCTCGAGGTTTAACCCGTTAATTAGGGCTCAAGTAGGGTTTTACCATTTATGGGTTTAACCCAATTGATTGGGACTACCAATCTCTTGATAATGCCTTAATTCCTTGTTAGGCTAATTTTCTAGACTCAAGTCCTCTTTCTCAAGAAGGACCCAAGTCATGGAAAAGTCAATTAGTGTTTGCAACCACTAATTGTAGCATTAAGAACCCTAAATTAGCATAAATAGCAAACACCCATAAACATCCCAACCTTAATTTCAAAAACCCATCAAATACCCACACTAGGGTTGAGCCACAACCCTAGCTAATGGGTCTAGCTACTCATATTCAAAGATAGATTCAATGATATAGAAGAAATAGAACCCATAAATTTGATTCTTAACAATAAACTCAGAGGTTCAATGTTAAAAATGCAAGAAATAAGCTAAAAAGATGAAAAACTAGCTATTCACGTGCTCCTCTCTTCAGAAAATTCGAAGATTACAAAAGATGACCTAAAAAAATTACAAAATAAGCTATTTATACTAAGCCAAAAATCTGGACAAAAATGCCCCTGTGGGGCTACTGCGGACCGCACAAAATCGACTGCAGTCCGCGATGGATAACTGAAGCTGTGACCTCTGAGTCTCATAAGGTGCTCTACCGCGGACCGCGGTAAATGGACCGCGGCCGCGGTGAGCATTGGCCTTGAATCACACTCTCTGAACCTCTAGACCGCGGACAATGGTAATTGGACCGCGGCCGCGGTGGAATATGGCATTGAATGAGGGTCTCTGAATCTTGCCACCGCGGTCCGCGAAGATTGGACCGCGGCCGCAGGGGCTTTTTGCTTGGAATGCCCATCTCTAAATCTCACCACCGCGGTCCGCGAAGAGTGGATCACGACCGCGGTGGGATATGCTGCCTTGAGTGCTTCTCTGAAGTTTACCACCGCGGTCCGTGGAGAATGGACCGCGACCGCGGTGGGCATTTGCCTTGGTCACTTTTATTGTTCTTGGTACTTGTGCCATATTCACTCTTGTTTTGAGCATATTCTTGACTGAATGTCATCATATCTGGTTCAATCCTGCAACAAGCACAACATATAAGTTTTTGGGGCTACTTTGTGTATAAATATAACCAAAACCTAAGCATAGAAGGGCGGAAAAAAGGTAAAACTCCTAGTTATCAACTCCCCCAAACTTAATTTTTTGCTTGTCCTCAAGCAAACAAAATAAGCCCCACCCCTATGATTGATTCCAAGAAAATCCGGTTGTCCTAAAGTAACCTCAACTAGCATCAATTGGGACTAACAATAGCCCTCAATGCAAATGAATCATTAACAATGTTTGAACCTTTTAAAACCATGGTTTCAAGTGTGATACAAGAGCTTCAAGAGTTGATATGATTCATCAATGAAACTCTAATTACCACCTTGGTCAGTGTGGATCCCAAACTCATACTCCAGGACTCTCCCTAAGCACCTCACTTTTAGAATAGTAATGCTCAGAACGAGGAATATGGAAATTCGCTCATCTCTCATCAAGGAAAAAAGTCCCAAGCCGGCTCAAAGTACTATATGCTTGCCCCTTATGTAAATCACCACTAATATAAGTTTCATTCGACTCGAGATCATACAGGGCTTTTGTGGACACTTAATGAAGGCTTTTGGTCAAGGGTAGGAAGTATTTGGTCATAGTGGGCTCTATCTTTCCTTAAGCACTTCATTTTTGTTCTCACATTCTTTTGACTCTTTGAGTCATTTTAACTCTTTTGTAGGGTTGGAGAGACGTACTGTCACACATTTTTGTGCATTCAAGACACTTTTCTCCTTTTTAGGCATTCCATACCTTTTGTCACAATTCTTTCATCAATTCCCTTTATTTCTTCTATTTGTTCATTTCTTTTTTCATTGACTTCCCTTATTCTTTATTTTGTGCCTTCTTTTTCACTTTTGTTGCATCACTCATCTCTCCCCAAAACTTATGCTTTTTGCCTAGTGCTAAGGAAGATCGGGTGCCAAGAGAGGGAAAAATTGGGCAAAGGCTTGTGGCATGGTTTTCAAAAGAAAGGGCCTAAGGCTCAAAAGGGTTGACTAGGGAATTCATTTTTGGTAGGTCATGGAAATTTTCAATATGCAATTCGGATCAAGAAGGGCCTATAGTCACTTTTCAAGTCAAATTACACTTAGAATTTCGCCTAGACAAACATTCAGGGCAAGTTCTAGACTAGTGGCACGGGACTTGGACTTGCAATTTCGAATTCTCACCACTCAAGCTATGGGATTGCTACAGAAACAGAGTCGAGGGCCCACAACGACCTTAGTCGTGCTTTGAGTAACACAATGGTCCCGAAGAACCACTTGATGATTATCTGCCAACACAAGAGTCTCAAGATCATCACTATCACCATCTTAAACACAACGGTTTGTCTTTGACCATGGGATCAAAGGCAAATGTGTTAGGCCCAAGTGAAGCTTTTCTTGAGGCACCTTTTATTCACTAACTAGAAAAAAGAAAAAGAAGAAAAACAAAAACAAAAAGGTAAAACAGACTCAAACCATTAAGAAGGTTTTCACACCATCCATACTTGGGAAGAGCCACCCGGTTCACACAAATTCCACCTTTGGAAAGAACCGTGGCGTTTAGAAAACTAAAGGCTTATTGCACGCGTGAAATTCAAAACAATAAGCTATGAAAGAAAAATAAGAAGCTATAAAATGGAAAAGTGTGTAAAGTAAAATGCGTGGGATAAAATGAATATGCACATGAGGGGAATTAGTCGAATATACATAAAGGGATGAATATATACAATGAAAAGTAACTTTATACATACCAAAAAGTAAAAATTCATAAAAGTACTGAAATAGTAAACTTATTTACATGCCAAAATAGAAAATAAAGCATAATAAAAGAAAAATCGTCTGAATTATACAACCCATAACATCCAATCAAAAATACCTATAGGGTCACTCCCCCAACTAAAAGTTAGCATTTTCCTCAATGCTATATAATTAAAAATAGCTCCAAAAAAAATGGGAGAGAGATAGAGAGTAAAGAAAACTCCCTATTGGCCCTCGGCCTGTGGTGGTCCCTGTGACTGTGACTGAGATGGAGCTGGGTCTGCCTGTGCCTGTGACTGAGATAGAGCTGGGTCTGCCGGTGCATGTGGTGGTCCTACAGTGGTCTGTGCCTCCTGGCCCTAAGGCTGAGTCTCCTCCGCAGCCTGTGTCTGTACTTGAGGGTCTTCCAGAACTAGCCGAATGCCCTCTGTACGGGGCAAGACCCTCCTCTTCTTTGCTGGCCTATCGGGCTCTACTTCCTGCTCTGGCTGCTGCCCTGGCTGCTGCTCTGGCTGGGCTAAAGGATCCTGGAGTAGCAAGTCTAGCAAGATCTGATCCCCCTTTAGCTTCTCCACCTCTTTTCTCAGCTCTTCCACTGACTCCTTTGAAGTACGGGTGTGCCTCAGCTTTCTTGTCTCCTTTGCCAGCTTCTTCAATGCAGTCCCATGTGCTCCCAAAACATCCAAAATCTTCTTCTGGTTTTCCAGAATTTCCTTTAGCGCGTCCGTAATGGACTGGGGTACCTGTGGTGGTGGAGGAGGGGCTGGGGTTGCCACTGACGTAGAAATCATAGACACCTTTGAAGTCGCTGCCTGCATCCAGTTGTTGATGCTGGTCAGTGTTTGATTGAGCCTGTGGGCTATCAGAGGATAAGAGTTGGATGAAGGAATGGCTGGACCGACTGAAGTGGATGATTCTGGTGCACCCTCTGGAATATCAGGCTGAGGCTGAGATGATTCCACCACCACCACTGGCTCTTCAGAGGCCAGTGGAGGCAACAGACTTACCCTTGAACTTCCTTTTGGGGTTGTCCACATCTTGCAAATCATACCATGAGAAGTCTGCTTTGGGCTTGAATTTTATATCAAAGTTCTTCTTGTCACCCCCTGGTCCTCAAAATACATGGTAAGGAAGTTAGGAAAAGGGTAAGATTTATCACCTTCGTTTACCACTCTATTGATGACGTTGGACATGATATTCCCAACATTGATCGGGAACCCAGCCATGATGGAAGCAATAAGCATAGGTCAACTGAGGGGCATGGTATTCTCATGAAACGTTGGGTCCAACCTATTGCACACGAAGGTTTCCCATCCCTTGGCTTCAAAGCTCAGGGTCTTCCGGTAGATAGTCTTTCCAGCCGGTAACCACTCAGGAGTCTCCCCAGGCATGGCTAAGTGCAAAGCCAACCAATTTCGGGCCGCATCCTTCTCTGCTAGCTTCTCCTGATATAGGGAGTCATCAACATTGTCCATCTCCAGATAATTGTTCAGTGCCTCACCATCAAAGGGTATCGTGAGATTCCGCACCATTGAAGCCTTGGAGTCTTTTTGCAGAAATGACAAGTTAGTGTAGAACTCCTTGACTAGGAGCTCATTGGCATCTGGAAGGTAAGCAGAAAAATAGTCCCAACCTTTTCTTCCTAAGAATTGCCTCTTCACCTCTGGGTTGTGGGGCAACAAGTCCTTGATTGTGAACTTGCACTCCAAAATGAGTGATCGTGAGATCCACAAATCTATGAACTGATGGAAAGCCGCTTCACTTACAAATATGTTCTGCCATGCATCTGGGTTCCTTGTACGCTCTACCCCCTCAACTTGGGGTTCACCCCCTTCATCATCACCAAAATGATCCCCTGATAAGGAAGCTGTAAAGTAGAGTCCATGTGGCCACTCCCGGAGATTGAGCCCTCAGCTGACTCAGAGTGTGTAGATTCTTGGATAGGGGGAGAGTCTGATAGATCATTGGTCAGCCGAAACCTTTCCGGGAAGTCTTCGACGTACTCCGGTATAGATTCTGACGAGGCTTCGGAGGGGACATAATCACTGTCCGAGTGGGAAGCATCTTTGTCTAATGTCCGTATAGATTTCCTTGTTCTTTTCATTTCTTCCCAGACATTCAGATCAAGCTTTATCATTTTCTTGCCTCTCCCCCCGGATGATTCACCCTTGCCCGTTGGTTTGCGGCCACCTCTACGTGATTGAACCATTGTCTGAAACATTGAAGCATTAGAACATGGTTAGTACCCAGAGAGAAGTTGCACAGACATTAACAGACAAAACTTAGAAGCAGAACATTTACATAACAGCCACCGCGGACCGCGAAAACTTGACCGTGGCCGCGGCGAAGCAAGATCAGAGAACCTGTATCTCAGACTCTAGGGGATCGCGGACCACGAAGAATTGACCGCGGACCGCGGTCATCACTTGCAGGATGCATAGGGTAAGAACCGTGGTTCGTGAAGAAAGGACCGCGGACCGCGATCAGACGAATAAGCTAGGGTCTTCAAATTTTTCCATTTTCATGCTCAAATGTTCATTTAGTTAATCCCTACATGTTTAATCACTGCAATTAGATTCCAAGGGTTTAAAATGATCATTTTGAACTAACCCTAACATGTTTAAAAGCCTAGAAAAGAAAAATTATGAAAAAGAGAAGAAAAATCTACCAATTACTGAAGAAAATAAAGAAATTAAGAAGTTAATTAATCACAATTACACTTACTTGATGCTTGGATGAGGATTTGATGAAGTGAAATGCAATTCAAAGATAAGATGAGGGAGACACAGTCAAAGGATGCTCTGAGAAGTCAAAGTGCGTAAAGTATGAACTGAAGCCCTAAAGGTCTATTTATAGAAGGGGGTCTGGGGTCCACACACTTACCCACCGCGGACCGCAAAAAATCGACCGCGGTCATGTACTGATGTTGAGCTTGTGAGGACGACCCACCGCGGACCGCGAAAAGTCGACTTCGACCGCGGTGAGGTAGATTCAGAGAGACCTCTTTTCAGTAACTGGGCTCCGCGGCCGCAGAGCAAGGTTCAGAGACTCATCATTCAGCTTAAAAGGGCACTGCGGACCACGAAAAAGGGACCGCGGCCACAGTGCCAACTTCAGAGAGCAATATTTCCAGACTTAGCCAAATTTCCTGTGTCAAAATCATCCTAAAACATCCAAAAATCAGTTAGTGCAAAAATGAATCCTATTCTACCAAGAAAAACAAAGAAAATAAAAATAAAGACACATGGGTTGCCTCCAACGAAGCGCCTGATTTAACGTCGCGGCACGACACATGTTACCGAGATCATTTAAGATGAAGAAGTGCCACCACGTGGCTATCATCAATCTTGCCAAGATAGTGTTTGACCCGGTGACCATTGACTCTGAAGATTTCTCCACTTTTTTTTTTGAGATCAAGAGCACCAAATGGAGTAACAAATACCACTTCGAAAGGCCCGCTCCATTTTGACTTGAGTTTTTCCGGGAATAGCCTCAACCGAGAATTAAACAATAGAACCAATTCACCCACCTTGAACTCTTTGCCTCGAGCATACTTTTCATGAAGATACTTAATTTTGTCCTTGTATAAGGACAAACTGGAGTACGCATGGAATCTGAATTCGTCTAGATCATTTAGTTGCTCCACACGAAGGTTTGCAACCACATCCCATTCAAGGTTTAACTTTTTCAAGGCCCACATAGACTGTCATGCCCCCATTTTCAATCACACGGGTCAAGTACGGAGAGATCGGGTTTATGACATTTTGGACAACTCCTTAAAGGAAAGGTTTAAGGAAGAGACGCCACCTAACGATTTTTATGGTGCGTTAGGGCATTTAGAGTAAATAACTCATGAACTAGTTTGCATTACCAGAGATTGGGTAAGGGCTTGAAATTATCCCAAGGGGAAGGTGTTAGGAACCCCTCAGGATCCACAACAGTGGGTCCCAGCCAAGAAGTTTTGTGAATTTGGACAGACAAACAAGTAAGGCTCAAATAAGAGGGGATTTCATACAAAGCACAAGTTTTATTAAAGAAAGCTTTTAGAAACATTGCAAATATTAAAAGAAATTATCCTAGGTTTAAATTAATACGGATCACCTCAATGCAATACCCGGTATGTCACTTCCTCAAAGAGGCGGCTACACGTGGTATTAGCGCACCGGTCATCATATCCGTATTCTACCCTTCCCACCCCGTAAAGGTTATTTTAAAATGCGTTTGTGCTGGTCCCGAGAGCTTATTGCGTGCTATTACCCGTCCCATTCTATAAGTCCTAGAGGGTATTTAGGACTACTATTCCTACAAGGCAGGGACTAGGCTAAACCCTTAGGTTACAAGGCTAAACCACTAAGCGACATACATAACTAGTAGGACTGCACGTATAAGGGAACACATAGAGGCAAATAAAGGCTCACAGACCCCTCCACAG
>ML278188.1:7583-71885 GCA_005239495.1 Nicotiana undulata
GACCTGTGTGACAAGATATGGGTCGTTCGACTTCGTAGTTATGCCGTTCGGCTTGACTAATGCCCCAGCCACATTTTTCACCCTGATGAACCAGGTCTTCCGAGAGTATATTGATGAATTTGTGGTGGTCTATTTGGATGATATTGTGGTCTATAGCCAGACACTGGAAGAACACCTGGAGCACTTGCGGAAGGTCCTAACCCGATTGCGGGAGCATGAATTGTACGCAAAGCTATCCAAGTGCGCCTTTGCTTAGAAACAGATCGACTTCCTCGGGCATGTCATTGAGGAAGTGCGGATCAAGATGGACCAACAAAAGATCCAAGCCATCACAGATTGGCCACCACCCAAGGATATCCATGTCTTGAGGTCATTCCTTGGCCTATGCAATTTCTATCGGCGGTTTGTGAAGAACTACTCTCTCATCGCAGTACCATTAACTGAACTCCTCAAGAAGTTCACGCCTTGGGATTGGGGTTCTAGGCAAGCGGAGGCCTTCAATGCATTAAAAGCGGCTATGTCTAGTAGTCCTGTCTTGGACCTTCCTGAATTGGCCAAGCCATTCGAGGTGCAAACAGATGCTTCTAACTATGCTCTTGGCGGGGTATTACTACAAGACATGCATCCCGTAGCATATGAGAGCCGGAAGCTGAAGGATGCAGAACGGCGCTATGCCGCCCACGAGAAAGAATTATTGGTTGTCGTTCATTGCTTACGCCTTTGGAGGCATTATCTGCTTGGATCACCGTTCGTGGTCAAGACAGACAACACAACTGTTAGTCAGTTCATGACCCAGCCGAAGCTGAATGGCCGACAGGCCCGATGGCAGGAACTCCTAGCGGAATTTAACTTCAACCTGGAGTACCGAAGTGGGAAGTCTAATCATGTGGCTGATGCGCTCAGTCGCAGAGCGGACCTAGCATCGGTGTGCCTACTCGCCACCCTAAGGGGGAGCGAAGTAGCCACCACCATTAAAGACCAGATACAGGATCTACTCATCAAGGATCCCGTTGCACAATATTTAGTTGATCTAGTAGGACAGGGCAAGACTCGCCAGTTCTATATGGAGGATGGTTTTCTGAAGGTAAAAGGGAACCGAATTTATGTTCCAAAGGGAGGAGATCTGAGAAGAACTCTCTTGGCGGAATGTCACGACACTCTGTGGGCTGGCCATCCCGGCGAAGAATGCACCATGGCCTTGCTTCGCCGTACATATTATTGTCCCCAAATGGCCGACGACGTCGCGTAGTATGTGAGGACTTGTCTAGTATGCCAGAAGGACAATCCGACCGCTTGACACAAGCGGGACTCCTGGAACCTCTAGTTGTTCCAAAGAGACCTTGGGAAAGCGTGTCTCTGGATTTCATCACCGGATTNCCATTGCAGCACCTCAATATATATTAGCAGAAGATAAAACTCGACTCTTCTTCTCTCATGTCGTCAAATATTGGGGCCTGCCGAAAGACATTGTTAGTGATCGCGATTCACGCTTCACTAGCAACTTTTGGACCCAACTATTTAAGTGCCTCGGGTCAAAATTGAGTCACAGCTCAAGTTTTCATCCACAATCCGATGGCCAGACGGAGCGGTTCAATGGTATGTTGGAGGAATATCTCCGCCATTTTGTTACCGGATCGCAGAAGAATTGGGTGAAGCTTTTGGATGTTGCCCAACTGTGTTTCAATTCACAAAAGAGCTCCAGTACAAACAAAAGCGCTTTTGAAATTGTTACCGGGCAACAACCGCTACTCCCACACACCGTGAATGCACCAAACATGGGAAAATCTCCTCGTGCTACTAGCTTCTCAACAGAATGGAAGTGGAATATGGAGATAGTGTGGAGCTATCTGGTGAAAGCCCAAAAGCGAATGAAGAGGCATGCTGATCAGAATCGTCGCTTTGTTGAATACCAAGTAGGAGACAAAGTGATGGTCAAAATTCCAAAGCGGTACTTATTTGCAGGGGTCCATGACCCTCGCCTATTGCAAAAGTACATTGGACCTTTGTCCATTGAAAGACGCATTGGGAAAGTTGCATACCGGGTGGATACCCCATCTTGGTGGAAAATCCATCACGTCTTCCATGTCAGTCTATTGAAACCTTTTCGCGAAGACACGGAGGATCCATCACGGAGCCAACTCACAATACCTAGTACTCGAGGCCCAGGTTCAACCGGAAAAAGGTGAGCTGAAGCTATTCTTGATGACCGGGTAATTCATGCCTCCAGGAAGGATCACCAAGAGTTCTTGGTAAAATGGCAAGGGTGTGATGCAGAGGAGAACACTTGGGAGAGGGGAACAAACCTCAAAGCCTACAAGAGCCTGATTGAAGATTATTTGGGAAGCAAGGCGCCGAGGACGTCGCCAACTCAGGTGGGGGAGAATGTCATGGGCGGCTTTCCATCCATGCCCCATGACCCCTTGGACGCGCCACTTGGCGTCCTAGCAAGCCTCCCAACGCCTAGCGCCACGGACGGCCTCGTGGTCTTGGCCGCACCAAGTGACAAGCGCGCATGTGCCTCTGTCGCCCCACCAATTTCCCTCGCTAGCGCCTAGCTACAAGCAACTGCCAACAGCGCCGCGCGCGCAGATCATGATGCCTGAGACAAAGTTGTTGCCAATGGACCAGTTTCTACCTTTGTAGAAAACCAAGTCCTTTTCTTTGTAAATATAGAGTAACTTTATTCCATGTATTTCATTATGTTTCTCTAGCGTAGTTTAGTCTACTCATGTAACTTTGGTTTATTTTTTTTAAGCATTATTAGGGGGTATCAAGCATTCAAAACTTTCTAGCAAGCAATTCTCTGTACTGGTGTCTCTACCCCTCGACACCGCGTTGCCTTCTTTTGTAATAGCTTTCATTATTGCAATCAAGCTTTTATTCAATTCTCATTTCTGTTCTCTCAAATTGTTGGCATTGGTTTTCCCACACGGAACTGACAATCTCGTCTAGCGTGTGGCGGGGACCTCATTTGGCGGACAGCAACCACCCTGACATCGGTTGCTTAGCCTTACGTCGCCCTTCCAAAGAATCTCAGGAAGGCGCCGCGTATTAGTTATAATGAAGTTAGCCGACTTCATTTAATTTTGTAGCATTATTTTATTAGCTAAGGGACACCAACATATTCTAAGTACTTGGCTTAATTTCTTTTCATGTAATTGTGGGCCTTTTGTCACCCTTTAGTGCCTAATCTGATTATTCTTTATTAGGTATGCTGAACTTGATTTGTCTGTACTCCTAGGTTTGCTACTTGTTAGCCCCTATTGGGTCACAAATGGACATTCATAAAGGAGATTAAAGTTTAAGCTCCTTTATTCTAGCTAACATAAAATTAAGATAGTACTGTGCGTATTCGTGGTATCAAACGCATGATTTTAGAATTCTCAATTTCCGGATCTTACCATTAAAAATAATCAAACTTGTATCAAGTGGAGCTAGCTTTTGATTACGGGTTCGATCGAATTCAGTAACTTATTGGGTTTAAATATTATATTAGAATATGTACAAAATACTAATTTAGACCAAATAACTTAAAAAACTAAAATTTCGTAAATCCTGACTCCGCATATGAGCTTCATGTATCATATTCATCGTGATATTGACCTATTTTGGAATCACTAGTCGGTTGGTAATCATAAAATGTAAATGTAAATAGCCAAATCTACTCATATAGGCTAAAAAAGTGAACGGTGAATATAATCGGATATTTGTGCAAATAGTGAATTCGGTCTTGATCATATATAGTGCGAAGTTATTATTCTCAATATGACAACTTTACCATGAAGGAAGAGGAAACCATTCAAGAGATGTACACAAGGTTCACTACATTGACAAATGAACTAAAGTCTCTTGGAAGGATTCACTACTAGAAATCCGGAAAAAAACGACCAACAATTTGCGACCAAAATTGGTCTGTCAAAAAAAGCGACCAAAGTTGGTCGCTAAATTGAAAAAAATTATTAAATAATTATTCTACATACATTAGCGACCAAGGTTGGTCGCTTTTTGGTCGATAATATGGTCAAAATATTGACCGGACTGGTCAGACTTGCTTGGTCAAAGAAATATTGAAATTAGCGACCAACTTTGGTCGCTAATGTGGGACCCAGTTATAAAATTTTAATAATTATATTATTATTTAATTTTTTTTTATAAAATATAAATAAATATAATTTAAAATTAGCGACCAAAGTTGGTCGCTTACCAAAGGGGATGCAGATAGAGACCAACTTTGGTCGCTAATCTGGGAACCAGTTATAAAATTTTAATAATTATATTATTATTTAAAAAAATTATAAAAATATAAATAAATATAATTTAAAATTAGCGACCAAAGTTGGTCGCTTACGAAAGAGGAAGAAGATAGAGACCAACTTTGGTCGCTAATCTGGGACCCAGTTCTAACGTTTAACAATTATATTATTATTTTAAATATTATATAAAATATATATAAATCTGATTTAAATTTAGCGACCAACTTTGGTCGCTAATCTGGGACCCAGTTCTAACGTTTAACAATTATATTATTATTTTAAATATTATATAAAATATATATAAATCTGATTTAAATTTAGCGACCAACTTTGGTCGCTAATCTGGGACCCAGTTCTAACGTTTAACAATTATATTATTATTTTAAATATTATATAAAATATATATAAATCTGATTTAAATTTAGCGACCAACTTTGGTCGCTAATTTTAATTTTTGGATAATTAGCGATCAAAGTTGGTCTCTTTTCAGGTCAACATTGGTCAAAATTAAAAATTACTTTTATATTTACTATCTAAATAATATAAATGTAATCCGTTAACACTTTTGTAATACAAGGGATGAATACACTAAAATATACTCTAACATGCTATATATGTAGTTAAAATTGTACAACGAAGCGTGTTATATATATATATATATAGACACACACAAACACACTTCACTGTAATACTATAACGTATATATGTAGTTAAAATAGCACGAAGTGTGTGTGTTATGGTCGGGTTATTTAGGGATTGATACATATATACGGCTATCAAAGTATATATATCAATCCCTAAATAACCCGACCATAACACACACACACACTTCGTGCTGCTGTCACGACCCCAAATCCTACCAGGTCGTGATGGCGCCTATCGTGGAACTAGGCTAGCCAACCATCACATTACTACGCTTTTGTTCAATTATAACCGTTCACAATTTAACAATAAGCATGTAACCATAACATAAATAATGAAATTAATGTCTTAGCGTTCCCATATTAGCCTACACAACCTCCCAAGAACTAGAGTCAATAGTCATGAGCATCTAAGAATGAATAAGCCTAACTCTGCTAAAAACTATAATATATGTCTCTGAATCAATTGATAAAAACATAATAAGGAAGGGAAGTGGAGAAGCTGTGGACGCTGGACAACTACCTCGAAATCTCGTGAAATTCGCTAACGAACAAGCAAAACTGCTACTGCTCCAAACGTCACCTGAATCTGTGCACAGAGACACAGGGAGTCTTTATGAGTACGCCTAAATCAGTATACTATATGGGTATAAAATTGTCCTGCGTTGTCTATAGTTTAATCAGCAAAATATGATACTGATATAGTATATAGGTATGATATATAAGTATACTATGTGATTTTAGAAATATATAGATTTGAGTGTGTGGTTTTTATCAATAAAACATGATGCATAACTGTATTTGTATTATAAATATGTATACCCTTGAATGCGTGGATGAAAGATGCACTTGGAGACTTAAAGCATCAAGCCTGCAAGAATTAATTCTTTTCAAAGTGACAGATTTTAATTATGTCCACAGTTATTTAAATGATAAGTGATTTTGTTCACAAAAGCAATCTGTCTCAGTTTTTGTTGCAGCTGTGGTACAAGATAAACTTGTTGACCCGAAAACCATATATACACCAACAGATATCCAGAGAGATATCCAAAAAGCATATGGTATGGACTTATGCTACATGCAAGCGAGGAGATCAAAAGAAAAAGCAATGCAGTTATTGAGAGGAACACCAAAAGAGTCATACAAGAAATACCAACATATCTTTATATGTTAGAGTACGCTAACCCAGGATCAGTGACACGACTACACACTGAAGTAGATGGGAGCTTCTTGTATGCATTCATAGCTATATATGCATCGATTAGAGGATGGATGTATTGTAGGCCAACAATTATAGTTGATGAAAGTTTTTAAAGTCAACATATAGAGGGACCATACTCACGACTTCCACACAAGACACAGAGGGTAAGAAAAAAAGTTGTCTCAGAATTAGTATTGAATAATTGATGTACTTTACTATTTTAAAAATACAAATCAGTTACATTCAGTTAAATCAGCAAAATAGATTTTCAAATATCATATGATACCAATATGGTATACAAGTATACCAACAAAGTATATAATTATTTTGCTACATACCTGCACCTACCTATGAATATACTATTATATGAAATGATAAATTAACATTGTGTGTTGTAACTAATATTTTTTCCTTTGGTTTTATAGGATAAATTTTACCCCTCGCATATGCAATTGTTGATTCGGAAAACGATGCATCGTGGGAGTGGTTCTTCGTGCAGTTCAGAGAAACCTATGGACAAAGAGAGGAAATGTGCATTGTATCAGATAGACATGTTGGTATATGGAGAGAAACTTCAATTATGTATCCATAAGTCCCTCATTGTGCGTGTATGTTCCATCTGTTGAACAACATAAAGACGAACTTCAAGAAAAGCCAAAAACAAATTAAAGAAGTATATTTTGCATTAGCAAGAGCATACACTGTCGAAGAATTCAACAGGCATATGGGAGAGTTAGAAGATATTGATAGTAGAGTGAAAACATACATGATGGATGTTGGATATGATAAATAGTCCCGGGCGCATTCCAATGCAAATAGAACCATGACCATGACATCGAATATTATGAAATCAGTAAATGCAGCAAACAAACACGCTAGAGACCTCCCAGTTGTGAGTTTTCTTGACTTTATGACAACATTGATTCAGAAATGGAATTACACCAATCGGATGGATGTCATGGAATCATTTATGAAGATCCGTGTAAATTATGAAAAAATATTGGCATATAATACCATCTTATCACAGACGATAACAGTATGCATTTTCAAAATTATTAAAACACTGCATGTACTGTAGTTTTACATCTGTACCTTAGAGATTTCGCGAAACAACTGCATATTGTTATTAAAAAAATACTATTACTTCATACAACTAATATATTTTCTTAATTAAAATCATATTAGGTGTTGCCATCAACTCAATTCTTACATTTAGTGATTGATGGCCAAATTAGAAATATGGTGCGCCTACATGAAAAAAACTGCACTTGTGGAAGGTTTCAACTAGACGATATTCCATGTCCACATGCAATGACAGTTGTACAAAAATTCCATATGGATTCATACAAGTATTTCTCGGATTACTACAGTAAAGACTACTTGCTGAAAACATATGAGATACTAGTAAACCATTTGCCTGATGAAACAACGTGAAAAATTTCAGAACATGTGTCTTCGCATGTGGTACTGGCACCAAAAGAAAAAAAAGCAAACCAGGAAGACCTAAACAGAAGAGAGGCACAGGAGGTTGGGAAGGATATACAGTTACATGTGCACTATGCGGGAGCAAAAGACATAACCAAAGAACGTGTCGAAATATTCCAAAGAGAGATTGATATAATGCTTCAATGTTTTTATAGAACTTATATATTGTAGAATCATATCATTTGAATTGCAAAAAAATAAAATACATGTCTTGCACTAGACATATATTTGGTATGGTGATTCTTTGCCAAATTACTTTTTAATTTTTTTTTATATGGCCACTTGTGTTTTCAATAAGAATCTGTTTATTTTTTATTTTAGTATATAAAAGTGGGATGCATTTACATCTAGTTTCTGCAGGAAAAAGGTGTTATAATATAATGTGATACACAAGTGGTATATTTGTATACCTTATTGGTATATCTGTATACCTTATTGGTATCAAAATATGTGCAGAAATAGAAGTGGTGCCCCGAATGCAACATTTGTACATACATCGTTAACAAAATCATTGCACTAATATACATGATTATTATATATTTCTATTGCACTAATATACCTGGAGCAAAATAATTGTAGAATACAAATGCTGCAACAGTGCAAAATTTGCACAGAATTTCTTAGATTCAACTACAACTAAAAACTACTCTCAATACAAATTCAAAACCAGTTCACATTCTAAAATTATTTCTTCTCAGTCAAATCAATGCTCGCCCCGTTCTTCAATCGAATAGCAACATAGTTCCTCTTTTTGAACGCTGTAACTCCCTTGATAATACACCTCAAAATATAACTTTTGCTGGTATAGTACAACAAACTAACATTGCTCCTCCTACTACAAATGGCAGTATGAGTAGGAACTAACAGTGTTGGTGTAACATCCATGTTCTGCACTAATGGCTTGACTTCAAGTGCTGGCAAAATTTTGTCTACGGAAAGCACTCTTAATAAACCAACAACTTTATTGAAGAAGCTTAAGAAAATCCTAATAAAACAAACTGAAGATAGATTCCAACATTAAAACAGTTATAGCAACATATTGTACTATTACAATTGTATTCCTAGAACACACTTTTAAAAATTAGCATTTTTACAATCTAGTAATGCAAAATACCATACTTCACCAAAAACTATTTTAAAAAGATTCAAAGTCTTCATGCTACGATTAACTAAAAACAAAAAGAGACCTATACTACTTCTTGCGCTTCTTTTCACGAGTCTTTTTTGTTGCTACTGGAGCCTCAGATTCACTTGATTCGCCATGCAACTGTTTGTTCTTCCCATAGTGCCACAACAGTATATCAAACCTATCTCAAAGACCATTCACATCGAAATTGGCAACAGGGATTGTAAGACCTTCAATAATGTACTCAGCAAAGCATGCAACATATACTCCACAATTTCTGAAATAAAACAAATAATAGAATATAAAAATTAATTAGTAGTGAAAAATATTAATATGAATGAGAAAAACAAAGTAAAAAAAGTAACTATTCTTACGAATTTTGCTGTGTTGGCAGATTTGTAATCAGTTCAATCTCAAAAGGATCAGTCAAGTCCTTTCCCAAGTGCAGACCATTTTGTACTACAACGTCACTTCTTTGGTTATAACATTCAATGCTAACTAGAAATATGGGGATCAACACAGCATATTCCTCTGCCACCTTTTGAATAGTTTTTTTGTGCTTTCGACCACGTAGCGAGTCATATACATAAAAATATCTCTTATGGAATGATACACACTCCAATATCCAATGCCACTTTTCTGCCAAATTAATTGAAAAGAGGACGTGATCAACCTGGTGCCATGATGTGTTGCAGTGCATCCTAAATCCTTTCATGTACTCCATGATATCGTCTGATCTATCAATCAAATAATCTTGTTTCCCACCTTTTACAAATTCTGTGAAAACCCTTTGAATGATATTATTAAAAAGAGTATTTGTAGTTGTGACTTTGATTGGCATATTAGTTCCATATTTCGCCTTCTTCCTAAGATAGTAGAATATAATATGCAAGTGCTTCAAAAATGAGAGTAAGAAAACATGACTAACATTAACAATATGCATGAACTAATACAATAACAAAAAAATAATAATACACATACCGAACTAGACAGCGACCTGCCATAATAGTTTAATGTATGAAAAACGTCTTATCATCAATCTGTTCAACTTCAAAGTAAAAACAAGGGTCCAAATTTTGATCACCAGGTAAATGCACTTCCCTATATCGTATAAAAGAAGATATAGAAAAGAAATATATCAACAAAAATTAAGAAAACATGAAAACAAATGTACATAGAAACGAATACGAACTCTCCCAATTGCATGTTTGCTTCAACAAAGTTTGAGAATACAGTCGTAATCTTATAATCAACAACCACTGAAATGTCATTTACAAATGGAAATCTTCCTTTGATAACCTTCGAGGATCCCCCAACTGCACTAACACCAGATTGCTAGGCATTCCTATACGGCGACCATTTTACAGCTGCATGGCGCCTTCTCCGTGTGAAAACTGCAGGAGTTTTTTCAACAGATGTTTGTGTTTGGACAACAGGTTTTGATACCGACTGATCAAGTTTAGACTTATTTACATCACGAGTTGTACATTACGTCTCCCTCGTTGTGTAATAGCAACAATTAGAGCAAGTTGAGAATCAGTATATTCAAAACCAATATCCAAGTCAAGATCAACCCCGTGTCGACATGGAGCTTAAATTAGAAAATGATAGTGAATAAACAAATATACAAAGTTAAGATATTTAAAAAAGAGAATGAAAAGTAATATATAGAAGAATTTACCAGAAGGTAAATTCACATTACTACTGCCAACATTCACTTGACCAACACCATAAACCCGAGATGATGAACGCATAAAATCATTATCAACATCACTATTCAAATAAAAAAACTATAAAAAATCTCTCATTTACATACTAACATCAGAATTAGTAACATCAACAATCATACCTCGTGGAGTAGTATTAGACTCAATAACAACTTCTGCTCGTTTCTGTGCAGGGATTCCTAATGGCAACGGAGCAGGTCAGAACTTTTTAACATCATGAGATGTGTGGTTAAGTTTTGCTTGTTGTGTAATGGCGGTGATTTGATCAATTGCAGATGCATACAATTCAAAGTTAGAATCCAAGCCAGGATCATGCTCATTTACGAAGGGGGCTGGAAAAAAAAGTTAAAAAAGGTTAGTGAACGCACAAATACATAAAGTTATATAAATAAAAAAAAAGAACAAAAAAATGAAATATACAACATTTTACCAGAACGCAAATCATCATTAACTACGCCATGCGTTGCTGTGACATTCTTCACATTGATACCACTGGCACCTCCATCTCGACCAACCCCACCAAAACCAGACACTAAACATATAAAAGTATAATCAAGAGTACTATTTTCAAAAACCAACAACAAAAACATAAAATCAAATCTGTGATTTACATACTAGAAGGCGCTTTGGGCGTGCTATCTCCAATAACTACAGGATCATTCCCACCGTCGTCCCTTTCAAACTAGTCATAATCATTATGCATCTCACCAAAGTAAGGATCATTATCCTGTTTCTTAAGCTGAAATTGATAATAGAAAGTATCCTATAAGCATATATTGCATCTTTGAACAATATACTATAGCATTATATTATATGGGATCAATACCGCTGCAATTTCCTCTGATTTTATTGACTGCCTACCAATAGGTGCAAGAACCTCCTCAAACTTGGTCTCTACAAAAAGCTTCAAAAACTTGTAATTCCTTCATTACCTCAGCATTGGTAGGTTCGGAATCACCTCCAGTACTTTGATGCATACTTTGGGTCTTTGGAAATTGAGTGCCAAAAACCTGAAAGCTATCAGGCTGACTGTGAGTGCAATCAACTTCAATTTCGAAGTTTAGACCACGCACATCAAATAGTTGCTTCTCAGCATCAGTTGGAGTGATGTTCTTTAGCTGCAATTATTAAGCACACTATAGAAATAGAAATGATAATAAAACATGGAAAGATAAAAGATCCCTATTACCATATGATACCAATATACTATACATGTATACCAACAGAGTATATCATTGACTTGGGATATTGCCACAACTACATGTAAATCCTGTACCAAAATATTAAAAGATACAATAAAAGTATGAGAAAATTAAAAGTACAAGTAGCAATAAAAGAATAAGTAGCAGAAAAGATCCATATTACCCATGACTACCCAATTCAAAATTCGTGGAAGTTTGTTTCCAATATGATCAGCAAAGTGACCATCCAAACTTGGGCAGCATTCATACAACCAAATCTGTAAAGCCAACGGGAAGCCACCAAGTCTATAAAAAGAAAGCTTATCTTGAAACTTGTTGGAACACGAGTCGATTGTAGCGTTATAAACATCTATACCCCAAGGATAATTATTAAAATCACCGCGCTCAACCAAGTCAATGTAAGACCGTGAAATAACCGTTGTTTTGAGTTGAGAAAGTAAGAAGGTGTTCACAAAATAAAGAACTGTTATCTTCAACGTATCCGTTTGTTTTCCATTTCTTCTTCGTAAAATAGTCTAATAGTTGGGCCAATGTCACAGATGCAGTCCTAAAATATTTTGAAATCAACCTATTCTCTTCTATGCTCTCTATACTTGTATCACCCTTACATTTCAGCCCAATAACGAGTGCAGATTCACCCAAACCAAAGCGCAACCTAGAATCACTCACTACAAACCGCATCTCATTTTTCACCTCATGATGTACTTCTCTAATAAGAAAATGGTGCATAACCCGAATCTACACAATAACTGGTGGCTCCAAAGCATGTTTTCTTAAACATCCCAAGTTGCGTCTTTGATAAATTCTCTTTCAACCGACGAATAACATGGTAGTTGGTATCCCAATAAACCTTTGGTTTATAATCTACGTCCATAGGCACAAGGAAATCCCAACACTGCATAACACATGTTCATATAAAATAATTTCAGAAATAGAATTCACTTAAAAATGCATCTAAAATAACCAAAAATATTACAACTACCATACGATACCAACACGGCATTTAACTATACCAACACGGTATACAATGCTACTAACTAATTCCCGGCAACTATAAATGACTATACTACTATTACATAATAGATAGGCATAAAGAGAAAAAACAAAAGAAGGTATGCAACTATAAAGGATTTTCAAGATATTGTACAATGCTACTATTATTAAAGGAAAAACAAATATCGAAGACAACCAAAAAAGGATCCAAAAGCATATGATACCAATATACAAATATAGTATATAACTGTACTAACTGGGTATATAATTGTACGGGGTTGTTCCAACAACTGCCTATAACTATAAAAACTACTTACATAACACACGTACAATGTGCTATAGGCACAAGGGAATCTCAACAATGCAAAACATGATCATATAATTTATTTCAGAAATAGAATTCACTTAAAAATAACACAACTGACTATAACTATAATATAATACAAAGCATACCAGGAAATCAAAAAATAACAACGTACTATACATTCAAAAGCACAAATACATACTAAGTTTAAGAAAATTACCTTCTTGGGTGCGCCACCATTTTTTTTTCTTCTTTAACTGAGAATCATCGCTACAATCAACATCTACTGGTTGAGTCTCTGTTTCACGGATTCACGTCAGCTTCCCCCTCACTCAGAATCCTCAACAACTTTACCTTTTCCCTTATCATTCACATCAACACCTACTGTGATTGGTTCGAAATTTGTGTTGGGTAATGACTGGTAGGGAGTTCCATCGACTGACGAAGCATCAATATTGTTTCCTTTTCCACCCACTAATTCTACATTTTCAGTTGTGTTTTCAACACGACTACTGTTAGGGTTAGGACTAAACACAGACGGAGAATTAAGAAATAATAAAAAATTAGGACCGGACATGAAAAAGGCAACGGATTCAGCAGCTACTTGGGTTGAAGAATGATGTTGTCCACGGCGCCACCATCTACGCACACAATGCCTCTGAACCATAGTGAAAACAACAACACAGAGCCATTGATTCACAAAAGTACAAAGAAAAACACAAAAATTCTATGATTTTGAAAACCCACTTTCACTAAAATGTACTTTCACAAGCAAAAATTTCACCCAAAGTTACTATTAGACAAAGAGATAGAACGAAATCTGAAGAAAAAATGAAAAACTCAAATCTGGGTGAAATATGGGTTCTCATGGTTTGGCTACGGAGATTTGGAAACTGTATGCAGTGTTAAAGGAAAAAGACAAAATAAATGGAGGCATTAAAGACGATGGTTATGGGATCCGCTAATTGTGTGGGCTGCTGGTTGAAATAACTTGGGTCGGGTATGATAATCCGCTAACAGGTGGGCCTCGTAAATAATCTGGGCCGCGTGGGTAGGACAGTAAATAGTTTGGGCATGTGTATTAAAAGGTAAATAGTTTGGGCTTAATAGGTATAAATTGAGATTTTCTCTTATTCCATCTTATATTCTGGACCAATTGGGCTTGCCTAGCTTTCAAGGGGGCTATCTGGGCTCATACAAGTGGGCCCGTGGGCTTTAATTGCTTCAGAATTTGACATACGAAAAGAAAAGAATAATTAACCTAAATAGCAACACATTCAAAACTTAAACTAAACATAATTGGTGAATGTATAATATATGTCTAAAATTTATATATAATATGTGTATAATAATGTACAATCAGTGAATAATCTATGCATATCGGTTGAAAAATAAACAACATCAACAACAACTACCCAGTATAATCCCACAAGTGGAGTTTGGGGAGGGTAGAATGTACGCAGCCTTACCCTACCCTGGAAGGGTAGAGAGACTGTTTCCGATTGACCCTCGGCTAAAGAAGATGAAGGAAGCCCTGATAGTAAGTGATAGCAAGATAAATAGTTAGAAAACTACATCGGAAATGAAAACGGCAACACAATAACCAAAAAATAAAAAGCAAAGTAGTACCACTAAGCATCAGTAAAGTCACAATACTACATACGCAAAGGAGTAATATGTACACAAAGGGTTTCTAAGCTTACTATATCCTAACTCAACCCTAATGAAGTATTGAGAACACAACTGGAGCCCCTAGCAGCCTAAAACAAGACACTATCACACTAACCTCCTATCTCCTAACCAACTATCCTAATGCTCGACCTCCACAACTTCCTATCAAGAGCCATGTCCTCGGAAATCCGCATCCGCACCATGTCCTGCCTGATCACCTCTCCCCAATATTTCTTAGGTCGCCCTCTACCTCTCCTCATACCTGTCAAGGCCAGCCGTTCACACCTCCTCACCGGTGCATCCAGGCTTCTCCTCTTCACGTGCCCGAACCATCTAAGCCTAGCTTCCCGCATCTTGTCTTCCATGGGTGCCACGCCCACCTTCACCTGAATATCGTCATTCCTAATCTTATCTAGATTAGTGAGTCCTCACATCCATCTCAGTATCCTCATCTATGCACCTTTCATCTTTTGGATATGAGAATTCTTCACTCTGCACCATACAACATGGCCGGCCTAATCACTGTTCTATAGAACTTTCCTTCGAGTGTCGGGGACACCTTCTTGTCGCACAGGACACCAGACACTAGCCTCCATTTCATCCACCCCACTCCTACACGGTGCGTGACATCCTCGTCAATATCCCCATTCCCCTAAATAATCGACCCCAGGTACTTGATCTCCCTCTCTTGGGGATGACTTGTGAATCGAGCCTCACGTCCACGTCCACGTCCACTTCACCCAGCACACTGCTGAACTTGAACTCCACATATTCAGTCTTAGTTCTGCTCAGCTTGAAACCTTTAGACTCAAGGGTCCATCTCCCATGAAATAACTATTTGTGTGTATACTTTCCACAGTTGCTTTAGTCATCGCTAAATCGCTAATGAAGAGGAAATGCATTTAGAACCCTTGGAATGTAACATAAACTGGTCAATCATATCGTAAAGGTGGTAAAGAATTTTTTTAGGGGGGTTGAGACTACTTTTTCTATTTATTTTATCAAATGAAAAGGTGCAAAGATTTGAGCAGTGCCAGTAATGTAGCCTAAGAAAGAAGAAAATTAAGAAAGGCAGATTAAAAAAGAATATTCTATAAGTAAATATCCAGAACCTCTAACTTTATATAGGTTTAAACAACCAAAAAATATTTCACGTGAGGAGGGAGACATGAGCATTGTCCTGGGTGATTTGGAATTCTCCGGGAGTCGTTGTGACTTTGGGTATTGTAGGCGGAATAGAGTTGATGAAGTTGAGGGGGCTATGTGTAGGATGAACAGGAGAAAAGCAACCGGGTCGGATGAAATCCCGGTGGAATTTTGGAAGGGTGCGGCCAAGGCAAGCTTGGAGTGGCTCACTAGGTTATTTAATGCCATTTTTAGAATGAAGAAGATGCCGGAAGAGTAGAGGTGGAGCACAATGGCTCCTGTATACAAGAACAATGGTGATATCCAAAATTGCAATAACTATCGGAGTATCAAGCTGCTTAGCCATACTATGAAAGTCTGGGAGAGAGTGGTAGAGCTAAGGGTGAGGAGGAGTGTATCTATTTCTGAGAACCAATTTGGGTTTATGCCGGGGCATTCGACTACAGAAGCCATCAACCTTGTTAGGAGATTGATGGAGTAGTATAGGGAGAAAAAGAAGGACTTGCCTATGGTGTTCATCGACTTGGAAAATACGTGCGATAAAGTTCCGAGGGAGGTTTTGTGGAAATTTTTGGAGGCTAGAGGTGTACTTGTTGCCTACGTTAGGTTGATTAAGGACATGTATGATGGAGTAAAGACCCGAGTGAGGATGGTGGGTGGGGACTCGGACCATTTTCCGATGATGATGGGGTTGCATCAGGGGTCGACACTCAGCCCTTTTTTGTTTGCTCTGGTGATGGATGTACTGACGCGCCACATCTAACGGGAGGTGTCGTGGTGCATGCTATATTTGCAGATGGTATTGTAATGATTGACAAGATGCGATATGGTGTGAACGCGCAATTAGAGATAAGGAGGAAAACCCTGGAATCTAAAGGTTTCAAGTTGAGCATGACCAAGACAGAATACTTGGAGTGTAAGTTCAGTGGCGAGACTCAAGGAGGGGAAGGAGAGGTGGGGCTGGACTCGCAGGTCATCCCTAGGAGAGGGAGTTTTAAGTACTTTCGATCTATTATTCAGGGGGATGGGGAGATTGATAAAGATGTCATACATCGTATTGGGGCGGGATGGATGAAATGGAGACTCGCTTCCGGTGTTTTGTGTGACAAGAAGGTGCCACCGAAACTTAAGGGAAAGTTCTACAGAGTGGTAGTCAGACCAACGATGTTGTATAGGGCTGCGTGTTGGCCAATCAAGATCGCTCATGTCCAGAAGATGAAGGTAGAAGATATGAGGATGTTGAGATGGATGTGCGGGCACACCAGGTTATAGGATCAGAAATGAGGTTATTCGCGACAAGGTGGGCGTGGATCCTGTTGAGGACAAGATGCGGGAAACGTGACTTAGGTGTGTTGGTCATGTGAGGAGGAAGAGGAGCACAGACGCCCCAGTGAGGAGGTGTGAGAGGTTGACATTGGAGGGCCTACAGAGAGGTAGAGGTAGACCAAAGAAGAGGTGGGGGAGATGTGATTAGGCAAGACATGGCGGAGCTTCAGCTGACGGAGGACATGACCCTCGATAGGAAGGTATGGAGGTCGAGGATTAGGGTAGTAGAGTAGGTAGTCTAGAGTGTTCATAACAGTAGTATTAGCAAGCAATGTCGCTTTTTGATGGTAGTAGTTTTTTTGTCTAATCGTTATTTCTTTCATTGTTTATCACCTTACTATTTGGTTGTTTTTATTCTGCTTTTATATGGCTTCTTGGTACTGTCCCTTCTTGTCTATATTTTCATTAATGTGGTGCTTATGCTTTCCTAAGCCGAGGAACTATTGGAAACAGTCTCTCTATCCTCACAAGGTAGGGGTAAGGTCTGTGTACACACTACCGTCCCCAGACTCCACGATGTGGGATATTACTGAGTATGTTGTTGTTGTTGTAAACTATTTCACGTAGGGATAGTTTTGATACACTCAGATAAAGAAGTAATATATATGCAGATAGAGATTGAAGCTTGATGATTCTGTTATGATGCTAAAAAGAGCACTAACTAAATGATGCTAAGACCTAATTATGTTCCCTTTCGAATAAATCATCAGCTCCAAATTTACGCTTTGTTTTGAAGCCTCTACTTTAAGAAAGATTTTAAACTTTATTCCTCAAGCAAAATCGCTGGAGCCTGGAAACCTCGATCAGTTCCCACCATCCCAGATTTCTTCTGAATATATGCTTTGATTAAATGATATTTTTAGCATATCTTAGGCATGAGCTCCTGTTCTTCTGGCGTCTCGCAAACTATGCATATATTGTTGATAATATATAATTACTGTCAATATTTTTCACCTTAATTACTTTCCAACAATCACATGCAAAAAGAATTCTAAAGTACGCATTTCATGGATCACAACCAAACTCAATATATCCCTAAATTTGGATTCAACTGTGTCTACAGATAGGCCCAAGAAAAAGAAAATATTCATTACAATAGCAACCATGGATGTTCATTCTCATATATATTTGAGTTACCTAAGGAATTGATGCATTTATACACATCATTTATTAATATACATTACATTGGGTAATGCTTGAGAGCACAGACAATAATATTATTATAGGCTTGATGTAACCACAAGTAACAAAAGACACAGGAAAGCGTATTCAATGGGAATGAATCTTGAAGTTAAAGGACTTAGTCAGCCAAGCTTTCCAGCCTCTTTTTCCATTCTGGGCAATATTCCCATTTGCCCTTCCTTCTGTCATCAGTAGCTTCTTTTGCTTCTTACAGAGGATGAAATTCCTCACTCCTACTGATCCTATCGAGTCCAATGGTCCCAAAGCTGAAATATCAGTTCACAGAGAACGTGATTGTTGGTTTTTTTAAAAATGGGGCAGCAAAAATATTAAAAATATTGATTGAAAATGTCTCTCAATTTTTTACTAAACATAGAGAGCTTGAGATAGCCAACTTGATAACATAATCCGCAGAAAAGTATTGCATGTCATTTGCCTCAGATTCTCTATATCCTCCTCTTCTGTTCTAAGAAACTCACAATATATTCTTGTGGACGTTCAAGTTTTGCTGAACTTAAGTTTTGTTTCACTTTGTAATAATTTCGAAAACAATTCCATCACACCCCCATCAAAAACAACATACTAGCTAGGGGAATAAATTCCATAAGTACGATGGATATATGTATTACCGGAAGTCACCAATTACGTAGTCCTGCGGTTCCGTTTACTCCACAATAGTGGTGGCAAAATGAATAAAAATAAATAGTTATTCACTATGAATCTTTTAAAAACGGGTGAAATATGAATAAGAACTATATTATCTGTTTAGAAAATGAATGACCAATGGAATGTTAATATGTTTAACTTTTGTATTTGTAATACTTAAATTGTGGGCTACTCAAGTTTAGGAGATCGAGTAGGAATTCTCTCCAAAGTGATCTTATTCAAGAAGGTACATATAATATGAATATCCATATTATCCGCTTGTTAACTCATTTACTATCCGTATTAAATATTGGTCGGATCGAATAATTTATCTATTTTTGCACTACCCGTTTTCGACCCGCTAGTTTGTCATAAAGGTGTCAAGGGGCCTGGCGGGTTAACCGGTTCCCAAATGACTTGACCATAACGGGCCGTGCCGGTCCGATTAACCGGTACGAAAAATCTACCCCGCACAGGCCGGTCTCCCCGTCTCAACCAGCCCTGCCTTCCCCCCTAATTAGGACTTAATACCGGGTCGGTCCGGTCTGGGGCGGTCAAGAACTGGGCCAGCCCGGCCCGTTTGACATTACAGTTTGTCACAACACAGTTGATAAGATTAAAAAAGGAAAAGAAAACCCAAAGATAAAGATATATATTGTGTACCATCAAGTCCAGCACTGGCTGGGTAAAAGAAGAAATCATTGACTTGAGTGCCCAGAAGTGGAAGTCGGCCCTCACGAGCATATTGTTTCAGAGCAGTGTCAACAACTCCAGCAACCTTATCATTCTCACTCACTACAAATCTTAACGGTCCAGCACTTCCCAACACATTGATCGTGATCAAGAACCTAGTATTCTTTATTGGTTTCTGCAACGATTTATTCTCCATCTCTCTTTTCTTTTTCTAAAGTCAAGAATGTCTTAGATTTTCAAGCTACAGAGCTGCAGTTATTGAAATAAAAAAGGAAAAAGATGGGATTATAAGTTTCAATGAATATTGATCTCAAGGGTCAAGGCCAATACAGCGATAGTACCAGGCTTCTTTAACAGAGCCAAAAGAGAGAAAAAACGAGTAGTAAAGAACAGCGGGCATCAAAATTTTGATGGTATGAACCATTCAAGCCGTGAGGTGCTCTTGCACAGGTTTCTGTAAGTGAAGAAAAAAAATCGTGGAGCTATAAAATAGGGAATATAGTTGGAAAAGTTAACGTCAACTACGTAACTTCTGGCAGAGGAAGAAATAAAAAGGAAAGGTTGTGCTTCTTGAAATGTGACTCTGGATTCACTCGAGTTAAGCAACACAAAGAGAAGAACTCGAGTGAATTCACATATAGTATACTACCCAGTTCTGCGTTAGCGACAACTAATATTTGAAGCATGTTTCATTTTCAAATTCATGATCTGTGCAATCTCAAAAATTGATACTACAACTCTACAAGCATTCCATCTCCAATTCACTGAAAATATTAGTTAACAGGGACATAAATTATAACTTTTTTTTTTCCTGCCAACCATAATCAAGAGATCAATGTTATTTTCCAGAGTCCAACCGTAACAAGAGCAACAAGAGTACTAGTAATTTAACAGTTGTCCAAACACAACTGATATAATGTTAATTCTTCAACAATAGTTGTCCAAATACATTAATAACAATACAAAGTAGTAGCAATTTTACCTTAAATTAACAAGTACAAACATAGTACTAAAACATGAGCACAAAATAAAGAATCGAAAACAATCAAAAATCCTATATTTTTAGTATCGAACTCTACTGTAAAACTCAAAAGAAAGGAATAAAATTTGTTCTTAACAAAGAAGTAATTTTGGAACACAAACTTACGCTAAAATTCTAAGACTGTGGTTGTACTTTGAATTTTGAAGAAGAACTGTTCAAGAATTGAATCAGAGTCTGAAGAGTGAACTGGAAACTTCAATCTTGAATGCGGCTGGGAAAATTGGGAGAAAAAGAGAGAATGAAGCTCTAGATGTATTTATATACTTAAGGGTAAAATCCTAATTTTATTAAATTTTATCAGATTATTGATTAACCCGTTAAGAAATTGGGCAAACCGTAGTCCGAAACGATAACCCAATAGTGAAAAAATACAAAACCGCTACCGAACTTTTGATCCAATAATCCGATATCGATACCCCAATAAGCTTTTTTCAGTTCGGGCTATTGGTTATACCCGATATCAGTGGCGAAGCCAGAAATTTTCCTAGGGTGTTCAAACTTGAAAGAAGTAAAAAAAATCTCTGACAAAGGGTGCTCAATATATGTTATATACCTCTAAAACCTAATATTTTACCTATATACACAGTGTAATTTTCCGACGAAGGGTGATCAATTGACCACCCTTACTATAGTGTAGTTTCGCTCATGCCCGATATATGCCCAGCCCTAATACCCTATGTCAGCTCAACCTAATAATACAAAAAAAATTGTACGTTACCAGTGCATGTACAAATACTAGTAGACAGCATATGACAAGTTCATGTATTAATTCCAATCAAATTGATGTTTACAAGTGAAGAATAAAGAGAAAAGGTATAAGGTACACAGAATATTTATGTGAAGCAAATAGCAAACAGATAAATAGTTTTTTATTTAAAGGTAAAATAAGATCACAATAAAATGTTTTTTTCACTGGAACAAGGTTATATATAAATCGTTTGGATATTACTGAATTTATTTTATACATTTCTATAAACTTAACAATACCAGGCATGAAGTATGTTATACATATAACGAGTGGCACGAGTCAGAGTGGTTTTGATTGTTGAATTCTCAAGTTTAATGCTCTCGTAGAATAAATAAAGAATTAAGTGGAAAACACAACTACGATTTAACAAGAATCCATGTGTAGGCTAGTCGTCCATCGATCACAACTTAAACAATGGGACATCCTTTTCAGATTCCTCTTTAAAATTGAAATGAATACATTCACTACTGTTTAATTAAGTCAAACACAACTCAAATAATGGGAATAATTGCAATGCTTCACTACGCTCGATCGGCCAAATACTTCACTCCATCAAGATTCGTCACTGGTATTTTAGTTGGCATTTATCTGCTTTTTTAATTGAAAAAAGAGATAAATAAATATTAAAATAATACAATGGTTAGTAAACAAAGTATAGTAAATTGAAGAATCTAAATTAGGTAGCTTGTCTAAATTCCAAAAGTATTTACAACAACCCAACTTTAATGAATTCGTTGCACCAAAAATATGGAGACTTTGCAAGTATTAGTGATAGAAGTTGATGTTTCTTGGAGACTTTATATTTTTCGAATTTAACTTTGCTTTAATCAAATGCGTACACATTGTGCACTCTTATGTTAGTTGATCGAGCTCTATTTTAACCAGACTGTAACAAAATATATTCGAATATACATGTACATACATGATGAGCATCTGCATAAAATTCACAATTAATAGACCTTCTGAATTCTACGGTGCGTATATCTTTGAAAAATAAATTTTAAATCAATTCCAAACTCATTATCACAAGAAGAGAAGTGGGTGCAATGGTAATTTAAAATATCCATGAATAATTTGCATAATAATAATATCATAAAATAGTGGAGCAAGAAGAACAACAAGTGCTTAAAATAAAAGGAAGTTGAGAGATTTTGAATTACCTAACAGATCAAGGGACAAATTTTAAAAGTTCGCTGATGGTGGGGTTAATTTGGCCGGATATTATAACGGCAGGGATAAATTTAACCGGATAATATGATAGAGGTTAAATATAGACAATATCCTAAAGTATATGAATATATTTGGCCATTCTCCCTAAAAGATTTGACAGTGCCGGTAAGATAGCCTAACAAAGAAGAAAACTAAGAACAACAGATCATAAAAGGATATTCCTAAGTGCATGACCTCTAATTTTATAGAGCTTTGAACAACCAGAAAGTATTTATAAAGGGATGGTTTTAGTACACTCAGAACAGCTCATAAAGTAGCTAGTAGAAAGATTTGAAGCTTTTGCTTTTAGAAAGATTTTAACCTTTATTGCTCAAGCAAAATCGCTGGAAACCTCTATCATTTCCCACCATCCCCACATCACTCTTCTTGAATATGCTTTGATTTTTGGGATATCTTAGGTAGGCGTGGACCTATGTATAATATCGAGGGATAACTAATTCCGAAATGAAATCTTGTATATGTATATATGTTTAGGGGCGGAACTAGAGTACCGGGGACGGGTTCAGCCGAACTCAGTAGCTTTGATTTGAATCTTGTATTTATTATAAAAATTTCATTCAATAGGTATAATTAAATCATTAATTTAAAACCCAGTAACATCAAACGATTAGAATCCTGAACCTATAAGCTTAAATTCTGGCTTCGCCTCTACATGTGTATACTTTGAAAATGTCTAATTTAAATCACTTCGCACCTTAAATAGTAAAAAAATTCTTTTAGGGGACACCGGTTGAGCAAAATACTGAACGGCATCAGTGTTGAAGCTCTGGGTCCGGATCTGATCTTAGGAATGAATTTTTGTTCCAAAAAAGTTGATTCTCACAAATACTTAGGATTTTTTTTAACCATATGGTATCTGTAATCCATTGACATGACTAATCCAACCACATATGGTATCCATTAAGAGTGAATCAGTCAGTACCAGGAATTGATGCATATATATATATGATATATACATCATTTATTAATACACTTATACGCTTGACCGAACCACAATTAACTAAGGCACAAGAAAGTGATTCAATGGGAATGAATCTTGAAGCTAAAGGATTTAGTCAGCCATGCCTTCCAGCCCTTTTTCCCATTCTGAGCAATCTCATTTACCCTTCCTTCTGTCATCAGCTGATGTTTTTGCTTCTTACAGAGGATGAAATTTCTGGCTCCTACTGATCCTATCGAGTCCAATGGCCCTAGAGCTGAAAAGTCAGTTCAGAAAAACAAAGGTTAACAATAACCCTGAAATGTTTTAAAAGGTAATGGCGTAATTTTTCTTATAAAAAAGGTAAAGTACCATCAATTCCAGCATTGGTTGAGTAAAGAAAGAAATCGTTGACGTTAGAACTCAGAATTGGAAGTCGGCCCTCACGAGCATATTGTTTCAGAGCAGTATCAACAACCACAGCAACCTTATCATTCTCACTCACAACAAACCTTAACGGCCCAGCACTTCCCAACACATTCACTGTAATCAACAACCTAGTACCATTATTCTTCACCTTCTTATTCTCGTCCACTTTCTTTATTGCCTTCTGCATGCATATTTTCTCAGAAAATGATTTCATCAACTTTCTCTCCATTTAAATAAATCAATAACACTGCAGTTGTAGGACACAAGGAAAACAACGGGATAAATTTATATGAAAATCTATCTCAAGGGTCAAGGCCAATACAACGATAGTACCAGGCTTCTTTAACTGAGCCAAAGGAGAGGACAAACGAGAAGTAAATAACAGTGGGCATCAAAATTTTGATGGTATCAACCATTCAAGCAGAGATGTGCTTTTGCTCACTGGCTTCTGCAAATTAAGAAAAAAAAGCACCTGAAGGGAAAAATAAGCTTCAACTACGTAACTTTTGAGAGAGAAAAAAAAGGAAAGATGTGCTTCTTGAAATGGACAGTGGATTCTTTCTCTGTTTTCTGGGCAATTGCTACACCTCTTCTTCTGTTATGTATACAATATTAATACTAGACAGCATTTGACAAGTTCATGTATTCCTACCAACATAATGTTTACTATTAAAGAATAAAGAAAAGAAAAAGCTATTACTACCAAACATTGAGAATAAATACTCGGAGAAGGGAGACTCGGGGGAGAGGGGTAACTGAATTCATTTCTATCGGAAAATTATATGAGAATTTTTTTATTATATTGTTAAGTCGTCTTGACATAAGGGTAACTTCTAATATAGGGACGAAAGATAGTTCAAGAGTTGCTTTATGTACACTATTAATACTAGACAGCTTATGACAAGTTCATGTATATATTCCAACCAAATTAATGTTTAAAATTGAAGAATAAAGAGAAAAGATATTATTGTACTATATAGTACTCCTCCGGTCCAAAATAAGTGATTTTCTTGCCTTTTTCTTGTGGTCCAAAATAAGTGATTTTTTTCAGATTTCAAGAATGAATTAATTATTTTTTTCCTACATTGCCCTTGGAGTAAATAGTGTTGGAGTATGTGTTAGGAGTATTTATGTGGGATAGTAAAGGTTAATATGATCAATTTCATTGCTAATTAATGCTAAAAGGTAAATTTCTTAATCTGCATGAAAACATGTAAAAAATCACTTTCTGGACCGGAGGGAGTACTATATATCAATCACAGAGAATAAATACACGGAGAAGTGTGGACTCTCTGGCCGAGCCACATGGTTTGAAGGGGTTCAATTAAGTCTTGTTAAGCAGAATTATACAGTATAAATAAGGTAAAACTAATTTTTTTAAATACTTATAAATTTTTGAGTTCTCTTAACATGAAGAAAGTTTCTAATATAGTGTAAAAGATGGTTCAACACTTGTTTTATTATGTGGTAAGTTTAAATGGTATTTGTGACATTTCTGCATTTTTTTTAAATCCCTTGGCTCCGGCCTTTCTCCGTACCCCGCACATAGCAGGAGCTTAGTGTACCAGGCTGCCCTTTACCTTGGCTCTGCCATTATCTGGACTGCTAATTACCTCAGCCAAATTCATGAGAAGCAATAACAAAGGATTATTTAATGCTTTATTCACAGGAACAAGGATATATTTAATTCGTTAGATGTACCTGAATTATTCTATAAAAAATAAAACAATTTTACCAAGTTGACAAGCGTCTCAGAAAGAATAAATATAAACTGTTAACAACTACCAGGCATGAAGTAAGCTATACATAAACTATAATTCTTGATTAGCTCTGGCCCTTGTGCCCTTTCGATAGTTGTTTAGAGGACAGAGCCATAAACCCCTTTGTGATTGTAATAGTAGCTAATATAATATTGGGGAGGTTGAGGTTTCTATTAAAGTCGTGGCTTTGATTTTTGGATTATCAAGTTTAATGTACGGCGGGAAATGGCAGAAATATGATACTTTTTGGGGTAGCTTTTAATTTTTGACCCCCGATGGCTAAAATTTTAAAATTAAAAATTAAAAGTGTTGGTCACGAGACAAACAAGAGATAAAGCTTGTTAAACTTAAAATTCCACCCATGGAACAAGCATAACAAAAATTCAAGACTGTCATCCACATTTGAGGGCTATTTGTGTACTTCGGAGTACTAAGAACGCAATGGGCTAGATGTGAACTTAAACAAGTTAGGACAATCTTTGGCATGAAAAACAAAATTATATTTATTTTTAGATTCCTCTGAGAAACCGAAAAGAATCCTTACAATCAGTACTGTTTACAACTAAAATAATGGGAAATTATTGCAATGCATCAGTATGGACGGCCAATTAATACTTAGTTATCGGGATGTACAAACTGAACCGGAAAATCTCATCAAACCAAAAAGTCAAACCAAACTGATTAAAAAATTTGTTGGACTGAAGGACTTCTCAAATACACGGCCCAATAGTTAGCTAATTTTGGATCAGTTTTAATTATTTTGGGCCTAATTTGTATAGAATCCGGCCCAGTTAGCTGGTTTAGTAATAAGTCATATTTTGACTATATACAAGAGCGGATTTTTCTAGAAGGACACGGAAGAAAACATAAGAATAATATCTTTCCTTTCTTCATTTCTTCTTTTTGGTTTTAGGATTTTCTTTCATTTGATATTTCTTCGATTGACTCCGATAATGGAGTCTAACATGGTATCAGAGCGGTTCAATCGATCCGCCTAACTCAGAGCTCTCGTCTGATGGTAACCATCAAGCTTGGTTCGCCGGTTTTGTTCAGATCGAAGATTTTTCTGTCAGATTTTTTTGGAGATTTCTCTAAGTTCTCCGTCGTTTTCCCGTTATCAGAAGACCTTAGCTTCTTCAGGTGTGCAAAGAAGGAGGGTAAAAAGTTCTGTTATTTTACTTGCTTATGAAAATCTAGGTGAAATTACGACGTTCTGTCATACTTATGAAATTTGAGATCTGGATTACTTCTGTGATTGTATACAAATTGTTAGTATAGAAATTCATTTTTGTATGTGAATATGGGAACTCCGTCACCTTCTACTGATGGTTTTGTTGAGTTCACTGTGGACTCATCTCACCCATTCTATGTTCATCCCTCTGATAGTCCTGGGAGTTAATTAGTTGTTATACCGTTCAATGGAATTGGTTTTGTGCATTGGCGCAGTGGTATGCTTACTTTTCTATCTGCCAAAAATAAATTAGGGATAGTGACTGGTAAAGTAGCTCAACCTCCACCTAACTCTCCCTATTATCCCTTCTGGGAAAGATGCAATGATATGGTGAAAGCTTGGATCACCAATTCTCTGACCAGGGAGATGAGTGTTATGTGTCTCAGCACTGCTAGGGAAGTGTGGAGTGATATAAATGAGAGGTTTGTACAGTCTAGATCCAAATACATTCAAATCCAAAGAGAAATTAGTTCTACCTCTCAAGGATCTTCTGATATTGCTACTTATTTTACCAGAATGAGAGCTTTATGGCATGAATTGAATTCTTCTTATGTTGGTCCCACATGCTCTTGTGGAGCACTTCCCAAATTTATTGAAGACCAACACTTTTTCCAATTTCTTAGTGGTCTAAATGAGTCATATTCCACAGTCAAAAGTAGTATTATGCTTATGTCTCCGCTGCCATCTATTAGCAAAGCATATTCTTTGCTTCAACATGATGAAAGCCAAAAGGAAAACCAGCCTCAAAATCTGGGGTTTTCTGGTGATTCAGCTTCTTTTCTGCTACTTCTTCCAACCTCAATACCTCTGGAAACTATCAGCATAGTGCAAAGCCCTTCAGTCAAAGAATCAATTTTGACCAAACTAGGAAGTCTTCTTCTCTGTATTGCAAATATTGGAAGAAACCTGGGCACACAGTAGACAAATGATATAGGCTTCATGGCTTTCCAACTGACTTCAAGTTCACCAAGAACAAAAGGTATGCTTCTGCTTCTTGTGTACAAATGGAAGATAATGCTGCTCAAGTGGTACCTCCAAATGAAACCACATCATATGGCTTCAGCCAAGAGCAGTATCAACACCTCATGTCCCTGTTTCAACAAGCTCACATATCCATTAACAATCAGCCTTCCAATTCTGGCGACAATATTGCCTTTGCCAATTTTGCAGGTGTGTGTCACATGCCTATAGAACAGTTACCTGTAGTTAATTTTGAAGTTCAATGTTTGTCTGCTCTGTTAGGAAAGATACCTTGGATATTGGATTCAGGTACAACAAATCACATGACCTCTAATAAAAAATTCTTAAACAATCTACAACCTTTACCTAAACCTTACTTAATAACTCTACTAAATGGATATAAAGTTAAAGTGATCTCCACTGGGTCCTTACAACTTAGAACAGACATTGTCTTACACAATGTACTGTTGGTTCCTTCTTTCCACTTCAATCTGATTTTTGTATATCAACTTCTTTCTCAATTACAATGCTTAGCACTATTTAGTAGTTTCTCTTATTTTCTACAGGGCCCTTCTCTGAAGAGGCCACTGGAAATTGGAAGAGCTTCTCATGGATTATACTTTCTGCTTCCTGATATGCCTGAACGTTCAGCTTATATTCCTATTAGTCCATATGGTAATGCATGTAATGCTTCTAATACATGTAATATTTTCAATTTTGTAATCCCTTTCCCCAGTTCCTCTTGTAATTCTAATACAAATGTTAATAAAATGGAATTGTTTTGGCATCAAAGATTAGGCCACATGCCTCTTCACAAGATGAAATCAATTTCAGCTTTGTTTGACATTATTCCCTCTAAACAATCTTTTTCATGTTCTATTTTTCTTATGGCTAAACAACAGAGACTTTCTTTTCCTGAAAGCCACATAAAATCCACTTCTCCTTTTCAGCTGGTCCACTTAGATCTCTGGGGACCTTATTATACCAAAACATACAATGGTTTTAGATATTTTCTTACCATTGTTGATGATTTCTCCAGAGTAACATGGACTCACTTACTATCCTGTAAAAGTAATGTTGTAACAATCATTAGAGCTTTCACAAAGATGGTTCAAACTCATTTTCAATCATCTGTTAAAACATTCAGAGCAGATAATGCTTTTGAACTAGGTGGAAGTTCTGAAGCAAAAGCATTCTTCTCTGAAAATGGTATTCTCCACCAAACTACCATTCCACATACACCACAACAGAATGGAGTAGTTGAAAGAAAACACAAACACATTTTGGAAACATCTAGAGCCTTATTATTTCAATCCAATCTTCCTATTCAATACTGGGGAGAATGTGTACTGACTGCAACTTATCTCATAAACAGGATGCCTTCTTCTGTCCTGGACAACATCTCCCCATTCCAAAAACTTCATGGCACCCCTCCATTATATGACCACCTCAGATCATTTGGATGTTTATGTTTTGCCACTAGCCCCAAAGCTGGGAGGGATAAGTTCCAATCTAGAGCTATCAAGTGTGTCTTCTTAGGATACCCTTGTGGCAAAAAGGGATCGAATATAAGCTACTCAATCTCACCAATCATTCCATCTTCTTCTCTAGAGATGTTGTGTTTCATGAACACATTTTTCCCTACTCTTCTCCCTCTTCCCCTCTACAGTCTTTTCCTTCTGTTCCTTTTGAGGATAATGTACCCTCTTCATCCTCACTTCCCTCTCTTCCTCAAGTTCTGCCTTCCATTTTTCATCCTCATGCACCTAACTCTTCTCCTGATCCTCCTAATTCTCCTTCTTCTCCTAATCCTTCTACTGACCCCCCCCCCCTAATTCTCCTCCTTCTTCTGTTCTTCATCCTATGGATTCACATCCTCCTTTTTCTGATCCTATGGGCTCTCCTCCTCTCAGAAAGTCCACTAGGACATGTCACCCTCATAATTACCTCAAGGATTATGTTTTCTCTTCAGTTATTACCAAACCTGATTCTGAAATTCCTAAGGTTTCCTCCACTGAGTTGCACATGCAAGAACTTCTTTATTACCAACAAGCTGCTTCTAATCCTGCTTGGAAAGAGGCCATGCTACAAGAATTTAAGGCTTTAGATGCAAATCCTACCTGGGATATTGTTCCTCTTCCTCCTCACAAGAAACCTATTCCTTGTAAGTGGGTTTATAAGATCAAACAAAGGTCTGATGGTTCCATTGAAAGATATAAAACTAGGTTGGTTATTAGAGGTGATACTCAAAAGGAGGGCATTGATTACACTGAGACTTTCTCTCCGGTTGTCAAGTTCACCATTATCAAGTACCTCCTTTCTCTTGCTGCTAAGAGAAACTGGAATGTTTATCAACTTGATGTGAACAATGCCTTTCTTCATGGTGATCTCCATGAAGAGGTATACATGAAGCCTCCACCTGGTCTTCAGCTTTCTGCCCCTTTGGCTTCTGGTTCCTCTCCTTTGGTTTGTAAGCTTCTCAAGTCTTTATATGGCCTAAAACAGGCTTCCAGGCAGTGGTTTTCTAAACTGTCTGAAGCTTTGTCTTCAAGGGGCTACATTTCTAGCAAGAATGACTACTCACTTTCACCAAATCATCTTCCTCTTCTCTTACTGTTCTTGATGTTTATGTCGATGATATTTTACTTGTTGGGGATGATGTGAGTGAGATTGACAATTTGAAGTCTTTCTTAGACTCCCAGTTCAAGATCAAGGACTTAGGGGCTGTTCATTATTTTTTGGGTCTTGAAGTTTTGAAGACTCCCCATGGGTATTTGGTTGGTCAACACAAGTTTACATCTAATTTATTGAGTGAATTCAACTTCCACCATTTCACTCCTGTGGTCACACCTCTCGAGTCTTCTGTTAAGCTCACCCCTGATATGGGACAACCTCTTACTGATCCCAGCCTCTACAGACGTTTTGTTGGAAAATTAAATTTTTTACAACACACTCGCCCTGACATTGCCTTTTCTGTACAACATTTGAGTCAATTCCTTCAGACTCCTCAAGTTCCTCATATGCTAGTTGCCCTCCATGTTCTTAGATACTTGTTAAATGATCTTGGCCAGGGTATTCTCCTCTCCAGCACTTCTGATTTTTCCATTACGACATATGTTGATTATTATTGGGCTGCCTGTACTCAGTCTCGCAAATCTATAACTGGTTTCTTCATTACATTTGGTGACTGTCCTATTTCCTGGAAATGCAAAAAGCAGCCCACTATATCTCTTTCCTCTGCTGAAGCTGAATATCGATCCTTAAGGAAAGTGGTGGTTGCGTTATCTTGGTTAGTTCGCATATTTGGTGACCTGGGCTTGGTTTTCTCTGCTCCTATTCCAGTCTTTGTGACAGCCAGGCTGCTCTGCATATTTTCTAAGAATCCTGTTTTCCATGAAAGGACCAAGCACATTGATATTGACTGTCATTATGTTCGTGATTGTTTGCATTCTGGTTTGATATCACTTCACCATATTTCCACTGCTGATCAACCTGCTGACATTTTCACAAAGCCTCTTGCAGGTCCTTTTCATTATCATTTGCTTGGCAAGCTTGGAGTGGCTTCCCCCTCCAGCTTGAGGGGGGGTGTTGGACTGAAGGACTTCTCAAATACACGACCCAATAGTTAGCTAATTTTGGATCAGTTTTAGCTTTATTATTTTGGCCCTAATTTGTATAGAACCCGGCCCAGTTAGCTGGTTTAGTAATAAGTCATATTTTGACTATATACAGGAGATGATTTTTCTAGAAGGACACGGAAGAAAACATAAGCATAATATCTTTCCTTTCTTCATTTCTTCTTTTTAGGGTTTTCTTTCATCTGATATTTCTTCGATTGACTCCGATAATGGAGTCTAACAAAATTCGACTAGGTTTGGTTTGATTTGGTTTGGTCTTGATTAAAAAATCCGAACCAAACCGACATATTAGTATATAATATTTATATATATTTTTAAGACTTTTTATAGAATTTTCTTTAAAAATTGTCTAGAATATTTGCGATTCTCTTATGGGATGTAATATTTCATTAAATATGAAGTGTTCCATATTCATTAACTTTAAATAATGGGTTGTATGATCACTTTCTTATCGAGTGTTAGTGCATTGCGTCAATCTCTTTGTTCTTCCATATTTATATATATGTCAAGATCTATTAAATTCTTATACCCTTTTCAAATTTGAAATGGTATATCGCTAATTTAAAATTAACTAGAACATATCATTATGTAGGTTCATATTTATTTTTATGTTTAATTATTAAATTCGGTCAATTTAGAAAGTGTAAATCAACATAAAATTATTGTCAGGCGATTAAAAAATAATTATCATGTATTACTAAGAAAATTCTTACATAGAATACTTTAATAGATCATATATTTTTCAATTTTTAAGTTTTTACTTATAAAAAAATTAACAAAGTAAGATTGAAATAATATTTATATAACAAAACCTGAAAAACCCGACAAAATCGAACCAATCCAAACCAATATAATTGGTTTGGTTTGATTTTGATAAAAACCGAATCAACCCGGTCCATGTACACTCCTACCTAATTATAACTCCATGTTAGTCACCGGTGTGGATATTTTATTTTAGGGATTTTTTTCGTTTCTATACAATATTTGAAACTTATTTATCAAAAAAATTCTAGATTTGTATATTGCCCAGCATAACTGTGTTTTCCTTACAATTTATATATACTACATTATTAGTGCCTTAAATTAGGGGATTCAGTTACACACTTTTTTTTTTCTCTCCTCTCCTATATACACAATAAATTATTAGTGCTTTAAATTAAGGGATTTAGTTATACCTTTTTTTTGTCCTCTTGTCTTTCCCTATTCTATGTTGTCTCTATCCACCCAGAAGTGCGGAGAGTAGAATATTGAATCTTGGACGTACGCTTCCGTGAAACTCAAAATTTAAGTAAAATGTTCAATGCCTCCACCTCAGCTAATGTAGCACACCTCGACGATGATAAATATAGTACAACAACGTACAAATTAAAAATAAACTTTCGTATAAATTCGATACAACTACAACAACATATAAACTAAAATAAATTTTATACAACTATTTATATAGTATAAAATTTATTTATAACTTATCTACAATTTTCATACATTGTTTTTACCCAGTTAAAATACAGCTACAACATCATATAACTTCAATATAATTTTTATACAAATTTGATATTATGTCTTTTATAGGTATTATGTATATGATTTGTATATATTTTGTATCAGGTGTGTTCTTCTTCCTCGCTGAAATTTCAATCAAAATTTCTCTCTTAACAATTTTGATACATATCAACAATTTTATGTAGAAAGATGGTATTTATAACTTAAATATAAATTTCATACAACGATTCAAACATTATACAACTATTTTTTAACTTTCATACAACAAATAAAAAAATTATAACTACAACAGAATACAACTTAAATACAATTCACATACAACTATTATATGATTTTGTATGTATATTGTATGTCATATGTTGTTGTTGTTCTTCTTCTTCTTCTTCTTCTTCTTCTTCTTCTTCTTCTTCTTCTTCTTCTTCTTTGACGATGAGTTTCAATCGAAAATCCAGCCAAAATCAACTCTAATCTCCACCAAACACCATCGAAATTGAGTACAAACTTCCAAGAATATTCTCAATTATTTGCAACAACATCAAATCCAAGCAAATAATATTTTTTTAAAACCAGAAATTCAAATTCAAAGTTTCGAAGCTTTTTAATGGCCGTCAATGGCAGAGAGTCAAACACCTTCAAAATTTATTGATTGACAATTTCAAACACCTTCAAAATATATTGATTGACAATTTCAATTCGAACACCAATTGTGCAACATGAAAAAAATTGCTAAGTTAAAACTCTATAATAAAACGATTGAAATCCAACAATGAATTTCCTGGGGGGAAATGACAAAGTAGATGAGAAGAGAGAGAGAAAAAAGAATAACATATATTCCCTATTCAATTCATACTATAAAGGGATACTCATTTAATACTAATTTATATATAATTAATAAATTGTATATCAACTTGCAATAAAGTTAAAATTTTAATAATGATGACAAAAGTAGTATATATAGGTAAAAAATTTAGTTCGTGGCGTTGACATTAGATCATAGAACTCTAAAAATGAAGGGTTCGTATGGAAAAAAAAAATTAATTTGTATATCATGTAGGACTAGTAAATTTGTCTGTTCTTCGTGTCGGTCATGGAAGGCATTAGCGAATTTACGAAAAAACATTTTCTAATACCCGAATTTTAAAAATAAATTTCAAACTATACAAACATATACATGTATATTCAACATGTGTTCTCTACAGGCATTTGAATCATCAAATGTTGAGTCCATCACAAGAATAAACCTGAAGTGTATGATTTTATAGTGTTGGCAAAAAAAGTGTGACGACTCGACCGGTCGTTCTACATATTAGGACCACGTTCCTCTACCTCGAGACTTTTCATAGCGGCTTCTTATGATTTATGACTTGAGGGGACGGGTGGTTCGGGTTTTGGAAGTGTTTAGAGTGCTTTAGCAACACTTGGTTCCTTAAGGTTGGCCTTTTTGGCCAAGTTTGACTTCGGTCAAACATTTCGAGCAAACGACCTCGGAATCGAGTTCCGACAGCTCCAGTAGTTTTGTATGATGATTTCGGACTTGGGTGTATGTTCAGAACGGGTTTTCGATGAACCGGGAGCATTTCGGCGCCCAATATAGAAATAAGAATTTCCTTAAGTTTGAAATTTGGTTTGGAACGTGATTTTATGTTATTGAGGTCCAAACAGAATTTCGGGACCGAGAATAGTTTCGTTATGCCATTTATGACTTGCCTGCAAATTTTGGTGTCATTCCGAGTAGTATGGGTAGATCCAGTGCATTGTTATAGAAATCAAGAACTTGAAGTTCTTAAGTTATGATTCTAAGTGGGGGAGGATGTAAAGAGCCGTAAAAATTTTATGTCTAAAATCAATACCCGATAATTATGGACTAGTATCATACAAGATACCATATGACCACGTTAGTATAATATATGAAGTATATATAAAGTATATTAAAAATAGGTAGAATTTTGAGTAATTCGAGATAAATTTTAAATTATACGGGTAATTAATTAATTACCGGATAACGAGATATTACCTAATTACCTAATAAGTAGGTAGATATTTATAATCCCACCCCACTCCCCACGTGGCAGCAAAGAACTAATCAAATAAATTACTCATGGTCATTCTTGATAGGTGGCAACAAAATGAATAACTAAAGACATAACACATCTTGAAAATGTGACCATCACTACAATTCATAGGTAATGCACTTTAGCAACTAAATTACTTAGAGAATTCTTCCAAATTCCTTCATGACCGAACTTTAGGAACTTTTACAATTCTTTTCCTACAAAGACACTAGCATTCTTGTAATCCAAAACATTAGCCATTAAGTAAGCACTAGAACCAGACGTGAAGAAAGATTTCTTCATTTTCTAACGCTACAATTGATATCTTCAAACAAGATTTCGTGGCACAGTAGCGACGTATAATTTTGAAATTCTAAAGGAGTATGGTGCAATCTTTTCCAAGAATATTATACGGATCTTTCCTACTCCAGTTACGAGTTCTCAGGTGTAGAGTTCGGAGTTGCGGGCGCGTTCTTGGTCCGAGAGGTAGATCCGAGACGAGGTGAGTCTCCTTTCTAACCTTGTAAGAGGGAATTGTCCCCATAGGTGTTCTATATGCTGTGTGTGATTGTTTTAGGGGCTACGTGCGTACAAAGTGACGAGAGTCCGTACGTAACTATTATGCTATGTCAGGTAGTTTTAGGGCTCACAAACATATTTTATATGACATATATGTATCCTTAGCGTACTTTGAGTTGCTTATTATCATGGAATTAGTATGGAAATGGGGAAAGTTGTATTGAATTCCCAGTTGATTAATCCTTGTTACAAAGTATAGCCCCTACTGAGCTTATCGACAAATTTGGTATATATATGTATATATAAGAGTCAGCACTCGAGTCGCAGGTATGATTCGCGATAGAGGGAAGCTTTATGGTAATTCAGTATAAGTGTGTCAGCACTCGAGTCGCAGGTATGATTCGCGATCTAGGGAAGCTTTATGGTAATTCGGTATAAATGTGTCAGCACCCAAGTGGCAGGTATGATTCCCGAGCGGGGGAAGCTTTACGACTATTCAATGATTAGATATTCCTTCGACTCCAGCCGGTTGTCTTATCCTTGTGTGTGCATGACTATTTGGTACTGTTTTATTGATATTGGCTTGACAGATATTTGGGGGAAAAGGAAAGTGTACATTGTTGTTTACTTTCAGTAGTTACCTGGATTTCTGTACTTGATACGTATTTGCTGCTCACTATCTTACATGTCTACTGTATTTCGTTACATCCTGTCATATATTATACTGTTAGACCTTAGTGAGTGTCAAGTCAACCTCTAGTCACTAATTCTTCGAGATTAGACGGTATACTCACTGGGTACATATTTATTTATGTACTCATGCTGCACTTCTGTACTTAACTGTACAGGATCTGAGGCTGGTGCATCTGGTTATCTGACCGGAGCTAGATATTGACTGTAGCGGACCTGACTTCACGGTGAGCTGCTTCTCTTAACGATCCTCAGCAGCACCATGGAGTTTCTTTTGCTTATGTTCCCGTCTATTTGTTTCAGACAGTGGGATTGTATATTCTACGTTTTGTATATCCAGTTAATATGCCCGTGATACTTGGGACACTAGTTCCTGGCACACACGTAGTATTTGTGTAGATTATGTCCGTACATATATGCATATTTTGGACTCACACCTCATTGTGACTGTTTTGTTTAAAACTGGTTAGTTACCCCTAATCGGTTAATAATCTAAGCTTTGTAACTTAGTATATATATATATATATATATATATTTAAGGTAAATGGGAAGGAACCGTAGTAGTTTAAAAGTTGGCTTGCCTGACCCCGCTGTTGGGCGCCATCATGACCTGTGCTAGGATTTTGGATCGTGACAAAAAGAGAAGTCAATAATGTAAATATCAGAAATTCATGTTTTGAGGGTGTTATTATATGTGATATGCCACACCAATGCAAATCTACAAGTCAGCAACAATTCAATGACCATAATTAAAATTCTAGAAATAACAGAGTATATGGTATAGATCAGTCATTTTATTTGTTTTACACCCCGAATTCACAACTCCTAAGATATTACACTAAGTGAAAATTACAAAAGGTTTCTCAGATTGTTCTTCTTGCCTCTCTCAATTTGTTGTCACTTCTCTCAAACTTGCACCATTATGCACGTATAAGTGAATATTCTAAATTTAGAATCTATGGGGCTACAATGAGATAATAGAAATAGTGTATTTCTCATGTTAAGATCGTCAACCAAACAATTTAAGGTCCTGTGAAATATGAATAATTGATGCCAAGTAACTGCTCAAATAACATAACGTTGCCAATCCAACAAAGGAAAAATGTTGCAATGTCCATCATGTTTATAAGAGAATTCGTTGTCACTGAGTTCTTCTATAAACCATAGTCCTGACAGGGGTGGCTCAAGGGGAGCAAAGTAAAACTTTTGCTTTATGCCCCAAAAATTTTGAGGCCCCAAATATTATTAATAGCGGAATACATATATAATGGCAGGGGCGGGGCACCTATACCCAGGCGATGTTGTGATGATTTGATAGGTTGTTTTGACAACTAGACTTTATTTTCATGTTCTGAGACCTCTATTAGCTTTATTTGATGTTTCTTGATTTGCGTGTGTTATCCGTGTCGCCTTTCAGAAAGCTTTTATATAAATTTTTGATAAAAATAAAAATTTTGACTAAAAAAGAGGCTAGAGTTGACCACGGTCAAAGTTATACGCCCGTGCCTCTGCCGATTAAAACTTTTCGAATGTGGCTTCATCAGCGGCGCCACAAGCAGCAGGTAACCATGCAAATCAAATGACGAGGAGCAACAGGAAGAAGACTTGACTAGTAAGGGAAAAGCCCTTTACTAAACTAAGAAAATAGAATAGATAGGCTTTTTTCGCTTGTTCGTCAAGCTTTCAAGCAGCTCTTTCAACTGCCTTATGGGTAAACGACCCGGATAAGTATTTTGACAATTTTGCTAGGTTCGTATTGTGATTTTGAACTTGGGAGTATGCATGGAATTAAAATCGGAGGTCCCTAGGTTGATTTGACTTATTTTGCCGAAGGTGAGCAATTTAAAAGTTTGAAAATTTCCTATGTTTGACCGTAGGTTGATTTTATTGTTATCGGGTTCATATTTTGGTGTTGGGAGTTAGAATAGGCCCGTTTTGTTATTTGTAACTTGTATATAAAATTTGGTGTAATTCGTAGTTGGTTTGATAGGATTGGGATGCTTAGTTGTGATTCTAGAGGTTTTTGAGTTTCACTTTGAATTTCATGCATTTTGATATCTGATTCGTGGTTCTAGATATTATTTTGATGTTTTGATTGCGCGAGCGAGTTTATATAATATTATTAAACTTTTATGCATGTTTGGTTTGGAGCCCGAGGGGCTTGGGCGAGTTTCGGGCGCGTTTCAGATGAGTTTGGATAGAGTGAGGATTGGTGGTCTGCTTCAATTCTGGTGTTGGGCTGCAGGTCTTGTAGTTACGATGACTTGTTCGCAAATGCGAACCCCGCTTTTGCGAAGTTGAGCTCGCAATTGTAATGGGGGACTGGACAGGGTAGTCTTCGCATTTGCGAAGCAATGTTCGCAATTGAATACAACCCAGACTCCACTATTGCGATGGCTTGGTCGCATTTGCGACTGAGCACTAGGCTTAGATAGGTTCGCAAATGCGAACCTTTGATTGCATTTACGGTTGATGGGATATCGCATTTGCGATGGTTTTATCGCAATTGCGACTAATGCAAGCTAGGGGAACAACTCGTATTTTTGACATGTTTCTCGCAATTGCAAACAAGAATTTGCAATTGCGATATCCGCAGCTGGATAAAAGATGAAATAATCAAGACTTAGCTCATTTTACACAATTACTCAACCCTAAATACTCTAGAGGCGATTTTTCAAGAGATATTTCTTCCAAAATTAATTCGTAAGCAACTTGAATCCATTTCCTTTCAATTACCTAATACTTTTTATGTGTTGTCAACATAAAATCTTGGATTTTCATGGTAGGAATTAGGGATTTGGATAGAAATTGAAATTTTGTAAAATTGAGATTTAGACCTCAAATTGAGGTCGAATTTCGAAATAAATTACATAACTGGACTTGAGGTGAATGGGTAACCGGATTTTGGTTCGAATCTCGGATTTTGACTAAGCAAGTATGGGGTTGACTTTTGTTGACTTTTTAGAATTCACCAAAGACCTAACGTTTTCTTTCATGAATAGTTTCTAGAGGTTATTTTGAATTGTTTAATCGACAATTAGTTCAATTTGATTGGTTTGCCGACTTGTTCAAAGGACAAGGCCGTGATTGGTTGATTGACATGCTTCCGGGGTGAGGTAAGTATCGTGGTTACCCTTGACTTGAGAGAATTAGGTCTTGTTAGTCTATTTGCTACGTGAATTATGTGCGGGGACGACATATATATAAGGTGACGAGTATGTATATGTTGTCATTGGATTAAAGCATGCATATGAAAATTATTTTATTGTATTATGTTATTTCAACAAATATGCTTTTCATGTCATAGTTAGATTATTACTTCTTTAATTGTTCGCCTTCATACCTATTGTTTGCTTTGAAGTTTTTGGAATTTTGAAAGTTGAGTTGAATTATCATTACTCTATGATTGAAGTGAAATTGTTTCCTACCTTGTTTTGCTATTTTGGATTATTGTTGTTGCTTGGTGAGGAAGAGTGAAAAGCACGAACGGTGTTGTCGTGCCTTATTTGCATACAATATCAGTTATTAGGTTGTGAGGATTAAATCACGAAGGGTGATGGCGTGCATTTGATTGCTTATTATCATTTATCATATCATGTGAGGAAGAGAGTAAAAGCACGAAGAGTGATGCTATGCCATTTTATTTTTGATATTACATGGTGAGTACGAGAGTAAAAACAGGAAGGGTAATGTCGTTCCATTGTTGATTTTATTGCTTTATTTGATTTTTGGATTGATGATTTAATTTGTTGCATTGTTATTGTTTTCGGAAAAAGGCTATTTCGTGATTTTGTACTTATCGTTCTTATCGTACTTCACTTTCTACATGTCCCCTCCCAGTTAATATTTTGATTGTCCTACTTGTTATTCTGTTTCTTTATGTATATACATGTACATGATTTATGTAGGTGTCTTTTCATAGCCTTGTCACTACCTCGTCGGGATTAGGCTCGACACTTAAAGAGTATATTGGGCCGGTTTTACTCATGCTACACTTATGCACTTCTTGTGTATATCCTGGTGTTAGTCCCAGCGGTGTCTAGTGGTGCTTCCGCTCGGATCATATCTATGGTAGAGACTTAATGTAGAGTTGGTGGCATTCAACGTCCCTAAAGTCACCATCTATTTCTATCTTTACTGTTCATCTCATTTCGAACAGTTGTATTTGTTCAAACTTCAAATCATACTTGTAGACTTCTAGCTGCTCATGTACTAGTGACAATAGATTTCTGGGATTAAAATAGTCCGTGTTATGTTATGGATTTATTTCATGTATTACAATTTTTTCTATCGTTAATAATTGTTATTACTCTGTTTTAAATTATTAAGATGTTAAATTGATTATCTAAAGTTGTCTTTCCTAGCCAGTAGACGTTAGGCGCCATCACAACTCTGAGATTCGGAACCGAATCTTGACAGATGTCATCTGATTCCGCTTCATCGGAAAAATTTATTATATGTACCAATAATTTGCAAAAAAGAAAAATTACTATAGTAATATAATATGACAAGCTCCCTCTAACTGATACATTGGTTATGTTGGTCAGGTGTTCTATCGTTCAAGTGGAGCTTGCGGGATTTCTCAACCCTAGGCTCATTGTCTTGCAAATGCTTGGTTTGTTAAAAAAATTAGACTTCATCAAGAATTAAACCTTGACGTCATCATGAGGAAAACATTGATTGAATTAACGCTCCTAGACTTGTTTCAAGATTTTTTATAAAAACTTGTTAAACCATCACACCAAGACTTCTTTCATATTTAAAAAATTATCCCAAATAGTCGCACACCCAGCTATTTAAAAAAAAACTAGCCGATGAAGGTATAATTTATTTATTATATGTGTACAATTATGTATATGAATATATAATCTATGTCTATGGCTAGAAAAAGTAAACAAAGAATATGAACGGCTATTTGTGTAAAAATCCCTCTTATTTTCTATAGAAATTTATATCTACAGGTTTGAACATAGGGAAAACGTTATTTCAACATCATTCAGTTAAATCAAAATTCTAAAAAAAAATTACTTCGCCTTTGCGATTTGCAAATGTTGGACGTGTTACCATGTTATTTTTGCTTTTCTCAGCTTTCCATCTCTCTCATTATTTATCCTACTTTGTTTATTTATTCACTTATTTAAATGTTGATATTGCTTCCTAAAAGTTCTGCATACGTCGCTGTATAATGGAGTAACATTTTTTCTTAGACAATTTGAAGTTTGTAAAAAGAAGTACAAAACCTTTATTTAAAAAAAAGAAGAACAAAAGATTGTCTACTTATGAACAATAGAAATATTCTATAACTTCGAATTAAATTATTCAAATCTTCATGTTAGAGAATAAAAGTTTTACAGTAAAATCCTAGATAATATATTACAAACAGTGGTTACATCTTATAACTTGATTAACTATTACCAAAATAAATAATAATATCGCTATCTTAAGTTAAATGTTTAATGTCTTATAAGAATACTATATCATAAAGTTTAAAGCCTTTTATTAAAATTTGATTTTTATCATCACAATTTTATTGAGCTGCGCTTTTGGTCTCGATTTTCCATTCTTTGAAAACTTTGAAATGCCATAATTTTATTGATTTATTTCACTTTCTCTTTTACAAGCCAAATTTCTTTTATATAGAAAAGAGAAGTTGGTCGACCAAGGACACAATTATAATTTTACCTTGCAGTTTTTTTGTTTATTTTATTTTTGTTTCTATTGGTTGATTATGGGCAAATATGTCATTTGATTCCCTAAACTAATACTACTAATCCGTTTTGGCATTTCTATAATGATAGACACAACAAGAAATCCTCGATTTTTTCATTAGCTTTCGGGATTTTATGCTCTCGACACTTTTAAGGACTAATCTTTGATTCTCTTCATCATCTCAGCGGGATCTTTCCAATTGCTTTCTTTGGCAGTATATATTATCATTGGCTACTCTTAGGCTTTGATGTCCTCACTGCGAGTAAGACCTGTCTTCTTGGGGCATGGTTGTGTGAGTCATTTAGTTCCATGAGGAATTTAAATGCCTCTGAGACTAAAAGCGCTCCAGAAACAGTCACTAGCCACTATGCCATTATATTCATCTCATAGCAATCTCATCCTAGAATTATAAGCAGCAACTAATGACCTGTGTAGTTATACTCAGCTCCTTATACAATTGATGATTTCTTTATTCATTCACTTCATCAGTCCTCTCCCTTAGATCATTCCCTACCAGGCCAGAGTTGATGCGTATGCAATTCTGCTCAACAACTCATGAATAAAATAATCTGATGATCCATGAGGGGACAATGGAATTACATCTCTTTCGTTGCTTGTCCACTCCCTTAGATCATTCCCTACCAGGCCAGAGTTGATGCGTATGCAATTCTGCTCAACAACTCCTGAATAAAATAATCTGATGATTCATGAGGGGACAATGGCATTACATCTCTTCCGTTGCTTGTCCAACAGTGGATCAACATCATTCTTCACGCAAGATAGTGATAGTATTGTGAATGAAGAAGGATTACGGTGATGTGAGTAAGTTGAAGAGAAGGGAAAACTAAAGCTCCCTTGAAAGACATCTTCGAGAAAATGGAGAAAGTGCAACAGAAATTTGTGAAGGATTCACGAAATATAGAAGAAAAGCAAAGTGACTTTACAAGAAGAGCATTGTCGGAGCTTTCAGTTATTCTAAGAATTAAAAAGTGAAGTGCAATAGAAATTATGCTCAAATTGAATTTATTCATATTAGAAGACGTCATAGAATCACATGTAAGGTTATACCAGGACACGTGATAATCATCTTACATAGGTTGGGGGTCTTCGATCACATTATACTATTTCAGAAAGCAATAACATTATCTCTAAATATACTTATGAAACATCGTCTTTACATATAGTCATTGTCACATAATAAGATTATTGTGTGTGCATGATATGTGAGAGAACATCATAGAGACCTTGGCCTCCTCAGGATCTAGAACATGAAAGAGTACTTCCACAACTGTATTTAGCTGTTACACGCCAACATATAGGTGCATATTTTTCTCAGCTTTATATCTATTGAATCATTTTCTTTCTCCTCTCTTCTAGGGTGCAGGATGATGAGAGGAAATGAGACAATCAATGTTAGTAGTTCACAAATTGGATTAGCTGCAGAAGCTAAAACTTAATTTTGTTGACCAACATATCTTTATTGGGGGAGATCTTCATGTAGGTAAAGATAGTGATGGTTTCGACAAGTGCACTGGAATATGGTTAAGGCAGTGGGAATGATGAAGGAATGGTTGTCCTATATTTCTCTCTAGCTTATGATTTAGTTGTAGCCATCACATACTTAAAAAGAGTGTTTCTCACCCAATAACATTTAAGAGTGGGGGTAACCATAGTCAAATTGACGTTGTTGATATTAGAAGACGTCATAGAACCAAATGTAAGGTTATACTAGGAGATGTGATGATTTTTTTAATTGGAACTTGTCACGACCCTTTTTTACCTCTCCGAGAGACGTCGTGACGACACCTAGTCACTACGACTAGGTAAGCCTATTAACAATGAAATAACATAAATAAAAAATAAATAAAGGAACAACTAATCTTCAATAATGACTATATAATAGTGGAATGCCGCTCGACATATACAAGTAAAACCAGTACGCAAATTTATACACAATACTTCTCAAAACCCGGAATCACGAGTCACAAGCTCTACGAAAACAATCTAATTGTCTGGTATATAAAGAGTCTAAGAAGTAAATGAGGGGAAAAAATACAAGATAGAGGGGGACTCCGAGGATCTGTGGACGTGTGCAGATATACCTTGAAGTCTCCGGTGGCTACTGCGACTACACTAATACTGAGGCGGACGAGAGGTACTTGGATCTGCACACGAAAACATGTGCAGAAAAGGTGTGAGTATGCCACAATGATACCCAGTAAGTGCCAAGCCTAACCTCGGTCGAGTAGTGACGAGGTCAGGTCAGGGCCCTAATGGTATAAATATAATGAATTAAGAAAGTAAGAAATATTACAGTAAAATAAATACGAAAATCTAACAGGAATAGAATTCAATGAAAGCCGACGGCTCAAAACACATTAATAGCAACAGTGGATCTCCCGGGATACCGTCCCGTGGTCCCAAACGTAAATGTGCAGGGGGATATCCCGGAACACCGTTCCGTAGTCCCAAAGTAAATATGCAGTGCTGGGGGATCTCCCGAAATACCGTTCCTAGTCCCAAAGTAAATATGCAGTACATGGGGATCTCCCAAAATACCGTTATGTAGTCCCAAAGTAAATATGCAACTCACCCAATATAAACAATAGTTACTGCAAGTAAACATACAATTCAGGCTAAGTTCACATCAATGAAGTCAGGAAATTTTACTGAACATGCTGCACAGAGTTCAAATAGGCAATTAAAACACGTAGGCATGCTTTTCTAATCTAAACAAGGTAGTTGCATATGCTAGTGTAGTTCAAACAAGGAGAAACATGTTATGATTTAGTGAAAAATGGATCTTTACAACAAATAGCCTGCGTACGTACTCGTCACCTCACGTACACGACGCTCATATATCAAACAGTACCAAATCCTAAGGGAAGTTCCCCCACACAAGGTTAGGCAAGTCACTTACCTCGAACCAAGCTCAAATCAATCCGAAATCATGCTCTTGCCACGAGTATCCAACTTCGAGTGGCACAAATCTAATCAAATCAATTACATAATGTAAATATAGCTACAAGTAACTAATCTAGCTAATGAAATCAAAGCTATGGCAAGAAAATAGAAAAATGGCCAACAAGCTTCCCCGGGCCCACGTCTCGGAATCGAGTAAAAATTACAAAATAATAACACCCATTCACTTACGAGCTCAAAATCAAATTTTGTGAAATGAAAATTAAACCCTCGAATCTGCCCTTTTTCTGCCCAGTTATTCCACATATGCGGTCTAAGGATCGCATCTGCGGTCCCGCACCTGCGGAATTTCCATCGTAGGTGCGGCTTTTCACTTAAAGCACCTCGTTTGCATCTGCGATCAAGAGGTCGCACCTGCGGACCCTTGTCGGCTTCTGCAGTCCCAGACCGCTCCTACGGTTCCTCTTATCGCACCTGCGGGCATCGCAGATGCGGAAGTTCGCTCGCACCTGCGATCCCAGACCTCCTTCCCATATCCGCTTTTGCGCTTCCATAGCCGTTTCTGCAGCTCCGCACCTGTAGCCCAAAGTTCACAGATGCGGACACACCAGATACAACAACATCAAGAATTTCTCCTAAGTCAAGTTTTCACCCGTTAAAAACCCGAAACTCATCCGAGGCCCCTAGGACCTCAACCAAACATACCAACTAATCCTAAACACCATACGAACTTAGTCGAGCCTTCAAATCACATCGAACAACATCAAAAACACGAATTCAAGCCTAATGACTTTGAAATTTCCAAATTCTACAAACGACGTCGAAACATATCAAATCTCGTCCGAATGACCTCAAATTTTACGCACAAGTCAAACATGACACTACAAACCTATTCCCACTTCCAGAATTCCATTCTGGGCCCGATATCAAAATTTTCACTGCCAACCAAAATTATAACTTTCGCCAATTCAAGTCTAAATCTACTACGGAACCTCCAAATCACATTCCGGGCACGCTCTTAAGTCCAAAATTACCTAATGGAGCTAACGGAACCATCAAAATCAAATATGAGTTCGTTACACACAAGTCAACATCCGGTCGACTTTTCCAACTTAAGCTTCCAGTAAGAGACTAAGTGTCTCAATTCGTCTAAAAACAAATATGAACCCTACCGGCAACCCAAAATAGTATAATAAGATACGGGGAAAGCAGTTAATAGAGGATCAGGGCTCTAACTCTCAAAACGACCAGCCGGTCATTACATCCTCCCCCTCTTAAAACAATCGTTCATCCTCGAACGAGTATAAAGACATACCTGAAGCTGTGAAAAGATGAGGCTAATGGATGCGCATATCCCACTCGGTCTCCCAAGTTGCCTCCTCGACTGGTTGAACCCTCCACTGAACCTTTACCGAAGCAATGTTCTTTGACCTTAGCTTTCTGACCTGCCTTTCCAAGATATCCATTAGCTCCTCAACATAAGATAGATCCTTGTCCAACTGGACTGAGCTGAAATCCAATACATGAGTCGGATCACCATGATACTTCCGAAGCATAGAAACGTGGAATACCTAATTAACTCCTTCCAGGATGGGAGGTAGAGCAAGCTCATAAGAAACCTCCCCAACACGCCGCAATATCTCAAAAGGAACAATGTACCTCGGGCTCAGCTTGCCCTTTTTCCCAAACTTCATGACGCCCTTCATAGGCGATACCCGAAGCAAGACTCGCTCTCCGACCACAAATGCTAAATCGCGTACATTCCAGTCCGCATAACTTTTCTGTCTGGACTAGGCTGTGCGAAGTCTATCCGGAATCACCTTCACCTTATCTAGGGCATCATGGACAAAATCTGTACCCAACAATCGGGCCTCGCCCGACTCAAACCAATCCACTGGGGATCGACACCACCTACCATATAGAGCCTCATACGGTGCCATATGAATGTTGGACTGATAGGTGTTGTTGTAGGCAAACTCCGCAAGTGGAAAGAACTGGTCCCATGACCCTCCAAACTCCATCACACAAGCACAAAGAATATCCTCTAGAATCTGAATCGTGCGCTCGGACTACCCGTTCGTCTAAGGGTGAAAGGTTGTACTCAGCTCTACTCTAGTACCCAACTCATGTTGTACGACTCTCCAGAACCGTGATGTGAACTGTGTACCTCTGTCTAAATGATGGAAACTGGAACTCTATGAAGGCGGACAATCTCTCTGATATATATCCCAGCCAACCTCTCTGAAGAGTAAGTAGTCATCACTAGGATGAAATGAGCTGACTTGGTCAGCCGATCCACAATCATCCAAATAGCATAGAACTTCCTCAAAGTCCGTGGGAGTCCAACTACGAAATCCATGGTGATCCTCTCCCACTTCCACTTTGGGATCTCTAACCTCTGAAGTAAGCCACCTGGTCTCTAATGCTCATACTTAACCTACTGCCAGTTGAGACACCTGGCCACAAACCCAACTATATCCCTCTTCATCCTCCTCCACCAGTAGTGTTGTCTCAAATCCTGATACATCTTTGCGGCACCCGGATAGATGGAATACCACGAGCTGTGGGCCTCCTTAAGAATCAACTCCCAAAGCCCATCCACATTGAGCACACATATCCGGCTCTGAATCCTCATCCCTCCATCATCACCAATAGTCACATCTCTAGCATCACCTTGTCGAACCCTGTCTTGAAGGACCACAAGATGGGGGTCATCATACTAACGCTCCCTGATACGGTCATAAAGAGAAGACTGAGAGACCACGCAAGCCAATACTCGGCTCGGCTTCGAAATATCCAGTCTCACAAACTGGCTGGCTAAAGCCTGCACATCCAATGCTAAGGGTCTCTAATGTTGCTGAAAGATATGCCAAACTCCCTCTCCGCCCGGCGACTCAAGGTGTCGGTCACTACATTGGCTTTCCCCGGGTGGTATAATATAGTGATGTCATAATCTTTAAGTAGCTCCAACCACCTCCGCTAACGCAAATTAAGATCCTTTTGCAAAATCCGGTGATCAGTGTAGATCTCACAAGGAACACCGTACAAATAATGGCGCCAGATCTTCAAGGCATGCACAATAGCCGCTAGCTCAAGATCGTGGGCAGTATAATTATTCTCATGCACCTTCAACTGTCTGGACACGTAGTCAATCACCCTACCGTCCTCTATCAGCACCGCTCCAAGACCAATCCTCGAGGCATCACAATAGACAGTGTAAGACCCCGAACCTGTAGGCAATACTAATATTGGGGCTGTAGTCAAAGCTGTCTTGAGATTCTGAAAGCTCTCTTTACACTCCTCTGTCCACCTGAACAAAGCACCCTTCTAGGTCAGCCCTGTCATAGGTGCTGCAATAGAAGAAAATCCCTCTACAAAGCGACGGTAATATCCCCCCAAACCAAGGAAACTTCGGATCTCCGTAGCTGATGATGGTCTAGGCCAACTATGCACTGCCTCCACCTTCTTCGGATCTACCTTGATCCCATCACTATATACCACGTGACCCAAGAATGCCACTGACTCAAGCCAGAATTCACACTTACAAAATTTTGCATACAACCTCTTCTCCCAAAAAGTCTGAAGCACAGTCCTCAGGTGCTACTCACGATCTTCCCGAGATCGAAAATACACCAGAATGTCATCAATAAAAACAATGAAGAAGGAGTCAAGATAAGGCCATAACACACTGTGCATCAACTGCATAAGGGTTGCTGGGGCATTGGTCAGCCCAAAAGACATGACAAGAAACTCATAGTGACCATATCTGGTCCTGAAAGCAGTCTTTGGGATGTCCGGCTCCCGAATCTTCAACTGATGATAGACAGAATGCAAGTCGATCTTGGAAAACACCCTGGCACCTTGTAACTAATCAAATGAATCATCAATGCGAGGAAATGGGTACCTGTTCTTCACTGTAACCTTGTTCAGCTGGCGATAATCAATACGCATACGAATAAAGCCATCCTTTTTCTTTACAAACAAGACCGGAGCACCCCTAAGGTGACACACTAGGCCTAATGAAGCCCTTATCAAGAAACTCCTTCAACTGCTCCTTCAACTCCTTCAACTCAGGAGGAGCCATACGGTAAGGGGGAATAGATATGGGTTGCGTGTCCGACAACAAATCAATGCCAAAATCAATATCTCTGTCGGGTGGCACGTCTAGAAGATCAGCTGGAAACATATCAGGGAAATCCCTCACCACTAGGACTGACTCAACTGTAGGGGTATCAATACTGACAACTCTCACATAGGCCAAATACGCATCACACCCCTTCTCAACCATTCGCTGAGCCTTAAGAAATGAAATGACCCTGTGGGGAGTATACTCTAAGGTACCTCTCCACTCTAATCCCGGCAAGCCTGGCATAGCCAACATCACGATCTTAGCGTGACAATCAAGAATAGCATAATGGGGTGACAACCAGTCCATGCCCAAGATAACATCAAAATCTAGCATGCTAAGCAATAATAAATCCACTCTGATCTCAAAACCACTAAGAGAAATCAAATACGACCGATATACGCGATCCACAACAAAAGAATCTCCCACAGGAGTAGATACATAAATAGGGGAACTCAAAGAATCCCGAGATACCCTCAAATGTGAAGCAAAATAAGAAGACACATATGAATACGTGGAGCCTGGGTCAAATAATACCGATACATCTCTATGATAGACTGAGACAATACATGTGATGATAGAATCGAAAGCAACTACCTCTAAACGGGCTGGAAGGGCATAATACCTGGCATGGCCTCCCCCTCTAGGGTGACCTCGACCTCACCAACCTCCACCTCGAGCTGCCTGAGTAGGTGGGGCGGCAGCTGGGGCTGGAAGAATGGTCGGAGGACCCGGTGGAGCACGTGGGTACTGAGAAGTCTATGGAGGTACACCCCTCCTGAGTCTGGGGAAATCCCTAACCACATGGAGAGTATCACCACACTAAAAACAACCCCTCAGAGGATGCGACGGCTGATACTGGCTTGGTACTGGCCGGTCATAGCACCAAGAGCAGGAGGCACACTAGATACTGGAGGTGCATAATAAGGCTCCTGAGGTCTAGGAGGAGATGGAACACCACTGACGGCTGGAAGAGCTGAATGAACAAGGCGACTCACAAAACATCTACCATGGCGTGCTGCTGGCGCACGAGCTCCTAAAAATGACCAGTCTCTCGAGACCTCTTGGCCTCCCTCTCCTATCTGTCTCGGGCAAGCATGCCCTCCACTCTCTTAGCAATAATAAGGGATATCCATCGCCAACTCCCTGGCCATACTGGTCCAAATACTGGGGTGGAGTCCCTCAATGAAGCGACAAACCCTCTCTCTGACTGTAGCAACCAAAGCCGGTGCATGTCGAGACAACTCACTGAAACAGACTGCATACTCCGACACAGTCATAGAACCCTGGCACAACTGCTCAAACTCTGTGCTCCAAGAATCGCTAAGGCTCTGAGGGACATACTCACGCCAAAACATATCTGAGAACTGAGTCGAAGTGAGTGAGGATACCTTGTTCCGACTACTCAGCTCATAGGCACGCCACCACTGATATGTCGATCCCCTCGTCTAGAAAGCGGTGAAAAAAACCCCATTCGTCTCTGCTATGCCCATAGTGCGGATGATACGATAACACTCCTCAAGAAAACCTTGAGCATCCTCTGAAGCTAATCTGCTGAAAGGGGGTGGGTGGTACTTCTTGTACCTCTCAAGTCTAAGCTGCTCTACCTCAAAAGTAGCTACCCTGGTCTCATGCTGAACCGGAGCCACTAGGGGCATAGGAATAAACTTTGGGGCATGATCAACCTGGAGCCTTTGCTCAGGAGTACAGGATGCAGAAGTTTGTGCCCCTCCCCCGGCCTGAGATGTGGCAGGATCTATCAGAATCAGTCCATCCTCCCGAGGGCTCGGGTGAGTTTCGGATAGGATATGGAGTGATTTAGACATAGAAAAACTCAGCTGGTGTTTTAGTTCTGGTGCATGCCTCTGATCTCGCATTTGCGAGATCAGGCATCGTATTTGTGACCTCTGATGGGTCCGCATTTGCGAAGAGTAGCTGTGCCACCTTATATTCGCATTTATAAAGTGGGTCAGGGAGAGTACATGATCGTAATTGCGATCAACTGATCGCATTTGTGGAAGTTTAGTGTTCGCATTTGTGAAGAATTTATCGCAAATGCGATGAAAGCAGAGATGTGAAGGTCTTCGCATTTATGATTGATTCTTCGCATTTACGCGGTTTGTATTTGCGAACCCCAAGTCGCAAATGCGACATCTGCAACTGATCAAATGGGACTTAGACGAGATTTCTGCTCATTCTTCAAATTTTCGAAACAAGAAACCCTAGAGACGATTTTTCAAAGAACCTTTCTTCCCCAAATCATTGGTAAGTGATTCTAAACTAGTTTCTTTCAATCTTTCACTACATTTTCTAAGATTTCAATCTATAATATTGTGTTTTCATGGTGGGAATTGGGGGTTTTGGGTAGCATTAGGGATTTTCGTAAAATAAAGATTTAGACCTCAAATTGAGGTCGGATTCCAAAACAAATTACATAACCGGGCTTGGGGTGAATGGGTAATCGGATTTTGGTCCGAACTTTGGGATTGGACCAAACGACCCCAGGGTTGACTTTTGTTGACTTTTTCAATAATGGCCTAAATTGAATCCTTTGTAATCATGGGTAGTTCCTAAGGCATAATTAGAATAGTTTGGTTGGTAATTTGCTAGATTTTATTTGTTCGGAGGTTTGTTTGAAAGGCAAAGCTATGATTGAGATTTGAGTGGACCTTTTGGAGTGAGGTAAGTGTCGTGGTTAACCTTAACTTTAGGGATTATGACTTGTTTGTCTATTGCTACATGTTTAGATGTTGGGTACAACGTATATGTGAGGTGACGAGTACTTATGTGTTGTTGTCATGTTAAATCATACGGGTGGGACTTGTTACTTGTACTTCATTGCTTAATTTAATCTTGTTATTCATGTTTAGACTAGTTACTTACTAAATTGATCGTTGTCATCGTGTTTTCGGGCTTTGTGATAATTGAGTATTGATTTCGAAGTTGAGATTAGTATTGTGTAACCATTTTTGAAGTAAGGCTTGTTCTTATTGATTCTATCTCCCTACTATTACTTGTTCATTGTTATGTGGTAAGGGAGAGTGTTAATGCACGAAGGGTGATGCCGTGCCATATTGTGAGTGTTAATGCACGAAGGGTGATGTCGTGCCATGTTATGAGAGTTAATGCACGAAGGGTGATGTCATGCTGTATTTATTGATTTATATTGTGAGGCTAAGAGTAAAAGCACGAAGGGTGATGCCGTGTAGTATTATTTTTTTCATTGTGAGGTTGAGAGTAAAAGCACGAAGGGTGATGTTGTGCAATTTTCTTCATTGTGTTTACATGTTTTCACTGGTTAAAGGCATGTTGAGTGTTTTGGTTATCATTTCCGCTATATCTCTTACATTTTGTACCCTTTTTGCCCCCTCCCAATAGTACATGTATAGCTGTTACTTGTTGTTATTTTGTACATGTACTGTTATCTGCATAGGTTTATTATGTGGGTGTCTTATCATAGCCTCGTCACTACTTCGTCGAGGTTAGACTCGACACTTACGAGTACATGGGTCGGTTGTACTCATACTATACTCTGCACTTCTTGTGCAGATTTTGGTACTGACCCTAGATGATTGTGAGGTTAGAAGCTGGACTTGCTTGTCGGAGACTTAAGGTAGATCTGTTGGCGTCCGTAGACCTTGGAGCCCTTTCTAATTTCTTTATTTTACTGTTTCCTTTCTTTCAGAATAGTTGTATTTTCTTTCAGGCTCTGTTTGTAGTAAATCTTAGAAACACGTGAGTTGTGACTTCATATCCGAAATGTATCAGATATTATGGGTTTTATGTTATCTCACAAATTCAGTTTTAGCTTATGTTAATCTTGATTGTTTATATTATTGAATTGACTAAAGTTGGCTTTAAGAATCCTCAAACGTTGGCTTTCCTAGCAAGTGAAATGTTAGGAGTCATCATCGTCCCGAACCTGCGAATTTTGGGTTGTGAAAAGTTGGTATCATAGCACTAGTTTGCCTAGGTCTCACAATTCACGAACATGCTTAGTAGTGTCTGGAGAATCGGTATGGAGATGTCTGTACTTATCTTCCAGAGGCTATGAAGTTTAGGAACAAATTTCACTTCTATTATTATCCTTCGTGTGGTGTTGTTCTCTCATTACTAATTGAACTCTTCTACTTTTATTCTATCGCAGATGGCAAGAACACGTACCGCATCTTCAGCTGAGCAGCAGCCCGAGCCCCCAGTGGCAAATCCTACAAGGGGCAGAGGTCGAGGCCAAGGAATGGGCAGAGCTCAACCCAGAGCCCGAGCAGCAACACTAGTAGTGGAGCCTCAGGTAGAGTTTGACGAGGAGGTTCCAACTTAGTCTGTTCCTGTCGGACCAGCTCAGGTTCCGGAGGGGTCCATCGCCACCCTAGTGCTTCAGGACGCGTTGTTCCATTTGGTGGTCCTTATGGAGAGTGTGGCCTAGACTGGCACATTTCCCATGGCACCAGTCGTCCCTTAGGCTAGAGGAGGAGAACAGACTCCTGCTTCTCACACTCTGGAGTAGATGACTCTCAGTATCAGACTCCAACAACTCAGCCAGTCGGAGTATTTCAGTCTCTTGTTGCGGCACAGGCCGGTGATGGACCAACTATGTCTTCTGAGGGCTTATTGAGATTGGACAAGTTCACCAAGATCTTTCCAGTTCACTTCAGTGGTGCAACTTCTGAGGACTCGCGGGATTATCTTGATCGCTGCCATGAGGTTCTGCGAAACATGGGGATAGTTGAGACCAATGGGGTCAATTTTGCTGTATTTTAGATGACGGGTTCCGCTAAGAAATGGTGGAAGGATTTTGTATTAAACAGACCATCTAGGTCGCCTGCTCTTACTTGGGTCCAGTTCTCTCAGATATTTCTTGAGAATTTCCTTCCTGTCAGATTGAGGGAGGAGTATCGTCGCCAAATTGTGCGTCTCCAGCAAGGCAGTATGTTCGTCACTCTCTATGAAACCCGTTTTTTGGATTTGGCCAATCATGCTATTCTTATGCTTCCTACCGAGAGAGAGAGAGAGAGAGAGAGAGAGAGAGAGAGAGAGAGAGAGAGAGAGAGAGAGAGAGAGAGAGAGAGAGAGAGAGAGAGAGAGAGAGAGAGAGAGAGAGAGAGAGAGAGAGAGAGAGAGAGAGAGAGAGAGAGAGAGAGAGAGAGAGAGAGAGAGAGAGAGAGAGAGAGAGAGAGAGAGAGAGAGAGAGAGAGAGAGAGAGAGAGAGAGAGAGAGAGAGAGAGAGAGAGAGAGAGAGAGAGAGAGAGAGAGAGAGAGAGAGAGAGAGAGAGAGAGAGAGAGAGAGAGAGAGAGAGAGAGAGAGAGAGAGAGAGAGAGAGAGAGAGAGAGAGAGAGAGAGAGAGAGAGAGAGAGAGAGAGAGAGAGAGAGAGAGAGAGAGAGAGAGAGAGAGAGAGAGAGAGAGAGAGAGAGAGAGAGAGAGAGAGAGAGAGAGAGAGAGAGAGAGAGAGAGAGAGAGAGAGAGAGAGAGAGAGAGAGAGAGAGAGAGAGAGAGAGAGAGAGAGAGAGAGAGAGAGAGAGAGAGAGAGAGAGAGAGAGAGAGAGAGAGAGAGAGAGAGAGAGAGAGAGAGAGAGAGAGAGAGAGAGAGAGAGAGAGAGAGAGAGAGAGAGAGAGAGAGAGAGAGAGAGAGAGAGAGAGAGAGAGAGAGAGAGAGAGAGAGAGAGAGAGAGAGAGAGAGGGTGAAGAGGTTTATTGAGGGACTTGCTCATCCTATCAAGTTGCAAATGGCTAAGGAGACCGGGATCGATATTTCTTTTCAGGCGGCTGCCAATGTCGCCAGGCAAGTCTAGATGGTTCTTGCATAGGGAGGTCATGGGTCTAACAAGAGGCCTCATCATTCTGGTGGGTTTAGCAGTGCCTCGTCTGGAGTTAAGGGTACTTTTGGTAGAGGCCATCCTCTCAGGCCGTTTCATTCAGCACTCCAGGCATCCCACAGTGCTTCAAGTGGTCGTGGCTCTGATAAGTAGGGATTTTGACTACTTATTAGAGCTTTTTAGCTTTCGTTTTAGTCCAAAAGTGTTTGATTGTATTCCCGAAAATTGATGAAATGTGCTTACTTGCAGGAGTATTGGAAAGTGAGCCATTATGATGAAATCCAACTCAAGAAGGAGTGATTTAGGACATGGACAAAAATCAAGCACACAAGCTCAAGTACGGACCACAGATTTCTATCTGCAACCGCAAATTGTAAAGGAAATTAGCAGAGCTCCAGTGCAAAGTGCGGACCGCACAATAATTGTGTGACCAAAGAAGCCAAAGTTCAGAGAGATCAATTTCAATCTCAAAAGTAAATGTGGACCGCACTATAATTGTGCAGCCGCAGAAATCAACTATGTGACCGCACTCAACAAATGTGCGGTCCGCAGAAGTGCCCAATGCGGCCACACCTAGTATTGTGCGGACCACAGAACTCAAGAGATGCGTTCGCAATCCATAATTAACTCCTGTCAAGAGATGAAGAGAAGTGCGGACCGCACACAAAATGGTGCGGCCGTAGAACCTCCAAAAGGGCAATTTTGTCTGAAAATTTCAGTTGTGTATAAATAGACTTCTTTCACGAAATTAGGTCAAGTTTTGAATACTAAAATGTCTGTAGCCATTTTTCTTTACCCTTTTAGGAAACTTTAGCTTATATTGGTGATTTAACATTGGATTTTCATCTATTAATCTTGCAATATGAGTTTTATCATCTTTTCTTCTTTATTTTCTTCAATACCCAATATGAGTAGCTAGATTTTTAGCTAGGGTTGTGACCCAACCTTAGTGTGTGAACCTAATGGGTGTTTTATTTATGGCTTGTTTATGCTTGAATGTTTATTTTTTAGCCTTGTTATTTCTTGTAATTGTGGAAGTAATGGTTGCAAACATTAGTTCATGCATATTTGACTTAGTCTCTTCTTGAGAAAGAGAGACTTACTCTAGGAAACTTGGCTAACAAGAATTTGGGATGAAATCAATTGGACTTGAGAAAGCCAAATTGGGCAAAATCACTCTCTTACCGAGAGGTATTGAGTGGGTATTTTAGTGTTGATTGCTATAATACACCCCGACCAACAAAACAAGCTTTAAAGTTTACAACTCGTTAGTCAAACACCTAGGTGGAAGTCACAGCCCTAGGCCTTTTACATTATTTGAAAACAACAACAAAAACAACATTCTCTAGTTTTATATCTTTAGAATTGTAATCCGTAGAGTAATTTTAGAAGTAAAAACAAAAGAACATTTGTGGAAGTGCAATCAAGATACTTCACGTGCTTGATACAAATATATACCACTAATCCCATCTCAGCTCCCTATGGATTCAATCTCGACTCCTTATTGGGTATTATTATTGCGATCCACCGTTTCACAACCCGAATAGAGGTGTGACTTGGATGAGATCAATTTTTGGCGCCGTTGCCGGGGTGCTAAAAACAGATTTAGCTATATATTTGGTTTTGTGTGTGATTTGTCTTCCTTTCCTTCCGTGTTACTAATCTTTTTTGTGAAACAATGGCTCTCAACAATAATGATCCTCTCGGAAACATGCCATTAGGGGATGACGTGGATGATGACAAAGTTGAAGAGGTTCCTCTTGAACCCTAAGCAAATAGACAAGGTCGACCGCCTCAAGACAACGTTCCCGTTCCACCCCCACCTCCACCAAGAGCGGCTCCACACTGGGTGTTTCCGAATGAAGGGTATGCAAGTGCCATAATCCCGCCCCGCATTGGGGCGGGCAACTTTCAAATCACAAATGTTATTCTCACATTTCCATAGCATCAGGGATTCTTCACCGGGGCTCCGAATCAAAATGCATACAAACACTCGAAGGGGTTTTTGGACAACTGCTGAGGGAGTAATCAGACAAACGTCTACGAGGATTCTTTAAGGTTGAGGCTATTACCTTTCTCTCTACGGGAGAAAGCCTTGGATTGGTTAGAAAGGTTTCCAACCCGTTCCATCCGTACATGGGATGAATTGTCGCAAAAATTTATTTCCAAGTTCTTTTCTCCCGGGCATATGGATATTCTTAGAGACGAGATTCTAGCATTCAAACAAGAACCCAATGAGCCTTTGCATGAGATATGGGAGAGGTACCGAACTATAGTAAAAAAGTTCCCAAAAAATGACATGACGGAGGCTATGTATTCAATAAACTTTCTATAGGGGGATTAATACTACCAATCAATTCGTGGTCAACCAACTTGCCGGTGGAAATTTCATGACAACTCCATATGTGGAAGCTTGTGAGATTTTAGATGAAATGGCGAATACTTCATCGGCATGGAAAAGTCGAGCAAATGTCCCTCAAGGTGATCCAAATATGATTCACCTACATAAAGAATTGCATGATCATGGGCAAGCAATTGTCGAGTTGACCACCATAATGAATCAATTAGCCAGGGCTCAACTTCAACAAGTTCAAGGTCCTAAGCAAGTCAATGCAATGGAGGGAGTAAATATGATGGTCAACAAGAGAAGGCAAAAGAGTCAACAAGTGCAAAACCGTGCGGAACATTATGTGCAAGAAGATAGTGGGTTTGATCAAGATGAATCTTACAATGAACAAGAGGAGGAAGTACAATGTGTGAACAACTTCCAAGGGCAAAGAAACAACTCTCAAGGCCCGAATCAACAACAATGGCGACCTCATGGTAATCAAGGGAATTGGAATTCTAGCAACCAAGGTAATTGGAATGGTGGTAACAAACAAGGTAATTGGAACAATCAAAACAATCAAGGAAATTTGAATGGTCAAAACAACCAAGGCAATTGGGATGGCAATAGTCAAGGATATTGGGGAGGCAACAACCAAGGGGTATGGAACAATAACCAAGGAAATATGGAGTCGGGCTTTCTAAGGCCCCCGATGTATCAACAATGGAGCAACCCACCTCCTTATCCTTCCCATGGTCCAAGCTCTTCCAAAAATGAGATGGGGAAAATTGAGAACATGTTCAAGAAAATGATGGAGAAAAATACCAACTCCGATGCTCAACTAGACTCTCACAACACTTCAATTCGATATTTAGTTCAATTGGGGAAAATCTCGCAAGCTTTAAACACTCATCCTAAGGGGGCACTACCTAGTGACACGGTGGTGAACCCAAAGGGTGGGAACAACACGAGACATGCCATGGTCGTTACTTCAAGGAGTGGAAAAGGTGGGGATGTAACCACCTCAAGTCAAAGGAAAATTGTGGATGATGAGAAAGTGATACAAGAAGATGACATTCCGAACAATGTGGTGCAAGCAAATGACGAAGTAAGAATTGATATTGATGACAATGTGGAGGAGACTCAAGAGGAAGTGAACCCATCTAGGGAGCACATTATTGACATACCGGAACCGGTAGTGCCAAAGGCTAAGGCACCAATGCCAAGGCTTCCTCCTCCATACCCTCAAAGTCTTGACAAGAAAAATGATGAGAACCAATTCATAAAATTCATTGACATGATGAAAAACATGTCTATTAATGTGCGATTGGTTGAGGCTTTGGAGAAAATGCCTGGTTATGCAAAGTTCATGAAAGATTTGGTGACAAAGAAGTGGTCGATGAATCGTAAAACTATAAAGATGACTCATCAAGTGAGTGTAATTGTGCACTTAATGGATACTAAATTGGACGATCCCGGCGCTTTCACAATCCTTTGTACCATTGGAAGCGCCGACTTTACTAAAGCTCTTTGTGATCATGGGGGGAGTATCAATTTTATGCCCTATTCGATTTTCAAGACCTTGGGAATTGGAAGCAAGACCCACATCTATGACATTACAAATGGTGGATCGTACTATGAAGAGACCATTGGGTATTATTGATGATTTGTTGGTTCGTGTTGATATCTCCCAGCAGACTTTGTGATTCTCTATTGTGAAGTGGACTATGAGGTGCCGATTAATTTGGGTAGAACTTTCCTTGCTACGGGGAACACTCTTGTTGATGTGGAAGCCGCTGAACTCATTTTCTGGGTGGGTGATGAAAAGGTGGTTTTCCATGTGTTCAAATCTATGAGGCAACCAAATAGCAATGAATTGTGTTCGTTTGTGGACAAGGTGACCGATGTGATTATTGATGATACTAGTGCCACGATGAATGTTGATGAAACATTGGAGGCCGTGTTTCTTAACCTTGATGATTAAGAGAAGGATGGCTATGTGGAATGTGTGAATGGATTTCAAGGAATGGGGTCGTACACTTATGAACCCCGCAATCGTCCTTGGATCTTGAAAATTGGAAGACTCCCCCAACAAAACCCTTAATCGAGGAGACTCCCACTTTGAAGTTAAATCCATTGCCTTCACATCTCAAGTATGAATTCCTTGGCCCTTGTTCTACTTTACTGGTTATTCTTTCCTCTTGTTTGACTAACGTGCAGGTAGACTCTACATTGGCGGTGCTACAAAAGAGAAAGAAAGCTCTTAGATGGACATTGGCAGATATTTGGGGGATAAGCCTCCCATTTTGCATGCACAAGATTATTTTGGAGGAGGATGCCAAACCCTTCATTGAACATGAAAGGAGGCTAAATGAAGCAACGCAATAGGTGGTCAAAAAGGAGATCATAAAGTGGTTGGATGCCGGGTTTGTTTACCCCATTTCCAATAGTTCGTGGACTTATCCAGTGCAATGTGTCCCAAAGAAAGAGGACATGACGGTGGTCACCAATGAAAAGAACGAGTTGATTCCTAAATGATCGGGTTGAGAGTGTGTATGGACTATCGCAAGCTCAACAAAGTCACAAGGAAGGATCATTTCCCACTTCCCTTCCTTGATCAAATGCTTGATAGGTTGGCCGGCCGTGCTTTCTATTATTTCCTTAATGGGTATTCCGGCTACAATAAAATTCTTATTGCTCTAGAAGATCAAGGGAAGACTACTTTCACATGTCCTTATGGCATTTTCGCATTCTCGCGGATGCCATTTGATTTATGCAATGCACCGACGACTTTTCAATGGTGTATGATGGCTATCTTCACGGACATGGTGGAGGATTTACTTGAAGTCTTTATGGATAACTTTTCAGTGGTCAAAAATTCTTTTGAAGATTATTTATCAAATTTGGATAAGGTCTTGGAAAGATGTGAGGAAACGAACTTGATGCTCAATTGGGAGAAATTTCACTTCATGGTTGAGGAGGGCATTGTCCTTGGCCACACAATTTCAAAGAATGGCATTGAGGTCGACAAGGAAAAGATAGAGATGATTTCTAAACTTCCACCTCCAACATCCGTGAAGGGAGTGAGGAGTTTCTTGGGTCATGCAGGGTTCTACCGGCGTTTCATCAAGGATTTTAAGTGGTGAACCCCTTGTGTAAGCTTTTGGAGAAAGATGTCAAATTCCATTTCAATGAGGATTGCATGAAGGCATTTGAATTTCTCAAGTTCAAATTGACAATGACTCCTATTATCATCGCCCCGAATTGAAGCTTGCCTTTTAAGCTCATATGTGATGCTAGTGATGTGGTTGATGTGGCGGTCGGAGCAGTCTTGGGGAAAAGTATCAACAAGATTTTTCATCTGGTCTACTATGCTAGTTAGACCATGAATGATGCCTAAGTTAATTACATGGTGACAAAAACTGAGCTCCTTGCTATTGTTTTTGCTATGGAAAAGTTTCGCCCGAACTTGATGGGTACAAAGGTGATTGTCCACACAGATCATGCGGCACTTAGGGACCTAATGAGCAAGAAAGATTCAAAAGGCGCAATTAATGAGATGGGTACTTATATTGCAAGAGTTTGATCTAGACATCCAAGACCGCAAAAGTAGTGAAAACCAAGTGGTCGACCACTTGTCTCGCTTAGAGGAGGAGGGGATTCCACATGACGGCCTTGAAATCAATTACTCCTTTCATGACGAGCAACTTCTAGCCATTTCAATGACCGAGATGTCGTGGTTCGCTGACTTAGCAAATTATCTTGTGAGTGGTATTGTACCAAATGAGTTCTCTTCAAACCAAAGGAAGAAGTTCAAACGGGATTGCCTTGACTACTATTGGGATGAACTGTATCTCTTCCGGATTTGTACCGATGGTGTGATTAGAAGATGTGTGTCGGAGGAGGAACAAGTTGAAATTCTTGGGGCTTGCCACTCTTCACCATATGGTGGTCCCCGTGGTGGAGCAAGAACGGCGGCCGAAGTGTTGAGTTGTGGATTCTATTGGCCTACTCTCTAGAAGGACACAAGTGACCTAGTCAAGCGTTGTGATGAATGTCAAAGGGCTAGTGGGATTTCAAAGAAAAATGAGATCCCCCTCACCACCATCTTGGAAATTGATATTTTCGATGTGTGGGAATTGATTTCATGGGACCGTTTGTAAGCTCTTGTGGGAACACCTGCATTTTGGTAGTTGTGGACTATGTGTCAAAATGGGTTGAGGTCGTTGCTCTACCTAACAGCGAAGCTAGAAGTGTGGTGGCATTTTTGAAAAAGAACATCTTTACAAGAATTGGTACTCCAGGGGTCATCATAAGTGATGGGGGATCGCATTTTTGCAATAAAGATTTCGACACCTTACTTACCAAGTATGGTGTCACTCATAAAGTCATGACCCACTATCACCCTCAAGCAAACAGACAAGTTGAAGTCTCCAACCGGGAGATCAAGGGTATTTTGTCAAAAAAGTGAATGCCAACCGGACGGATTGGTCGAAGAAACTTGATGATACTTTATGGGCTTATAGGACGGCTTACAAAACACCAATTGGGATGTCTCCATACCAGTTGGTATTCGGCAAAGCTTGTCACCTTCTAGTGGAACTTGAGTACAAGTCCATGTGGGCTTTGATGAAGCTAAATCTTCAGTGGGATGTCGCTGCCAACTTAAGGGTGGCCCAATTCAATGAGCTTGATTAATTCCGGTACCGTGCATATAAAAGTTCTTCCTTATACAAGGAGAAGATGAAGTACCTCCATGACAAGTACATTCGGAACAAGGATTTTAAAGAAGGTGATCTTGTGTTATTGTTCAATTCTAAATTACGAATGTTTCCGGGAAAGCTGAAGTCTAAATGGAGTGGCCGTTTGAGGTTGTGAGTGTGACACCCTTTGGTGCATTGGACTTGAAGAATAAAAATGATGAAGTGTTTAGTCAATGGTCACGGGGTGAAGCATTATCTCAAAAACGTTGGTGATGGCCATGTAGTGGTAGTGATTCATTTCAAGTGATTGATGGTAATCTGCGTCGTGCCGCGACGTTAAATCAGACACTTCTTGGGAGGCAACCCATATTTCTTTTTCTTTTTCTTCTTCTTTAGATAGGTCTTGTTTTGTTCTAACTGGTTTTGAAGTGTGTTGTAGGAATGAGTGTGCTTTATAGGAGCTGTGCTCAGAAAAATGGCTAAGTGTGAAAAAAGTGCAAACCATGCATTTATTGTGCGGACTGCACAATTTTGAAAGCCACATCACAATTCTTGTTGCGGCCGCACAATTCTTGTTGCGGCCGCACAATTCTTGTTGCGGCCGCTCAATTCTTATTGCGGCTGCACAAGTGGAGACCAGAAATTTGCAAACTCTCTAAAGTTTTGCATGTTAGAGAAATGGCCGATCTATGGCCGCACAAGGAAATGTGAGGTCCACACAAGAATCTTCGGTCGCACTAAAAAATGTGCGGACCACAGATCAACAATGGACAAAACTGGTAACAGGTAAGGAGTGCGGACCACAGATAAAATTGTACGGCCGCACTCATTATCGAATCCTTGCCCTAAATCGGTCAGCTATAAATAGTTGACCCCTCACCACTCTTCAAACTTTTCACACTATGAATATTTGACAAAGCAAGCACAGAGCATTCATTTGATTCAAGCATATCCCTCTAATTTCATCATCTTTGATTCTTCCCTGCATCACTACATTACTGGTATGTTCAATTCATCTTTAGATTTTTCAATTTTCTTAATTTTTGTTCATAATTAGTTTAGTTATTTTTAGGCATAAATGCCAAATTAATCATCATATGAGCTTAAAATTGTGTGGGTAACTTCTTACTTGCTAATTGGGGGATGGGTAAACTGTGTATCATGTCTAAATTGCCAATACCATGTCTAAATTGTGCCAAATTGAAAAACCCAAAGTTAAATGATGTGTGTTTTTGAATTGTGCGTTCGCACAAGAAATTATGTGGTTTGCTGATCATTAGGCTAGGGTAAAAGTTTGTGTAGTGATTGTGCGGAATGCACTCAGTATTGTGTGGTCCGCAAAAATTGAACCGAGGCTGCAGAAAAGTATGTGCGACTGCAGATCGATCGATTTTTTGACTTCAGAGAGTTGACATTTTTGTAGACTGAATTGGGCGGTCACACTTAAAATTGTGCGAGACCGCAGATCAGCTACTGCGGCCACACTTCCAAAATTGTGTGATCCGCACAAGCCCATCTGCGGCCGCACTCAAAATTGTGCAGACCGCGCTTCCCCATTGATTGGGTACCCGACTCCTAGTACTCTCTAAAGGACCGAAGGAACTCGAAGAACAAGGGTAAGTCAACTACTACCGTAGGCCAGTCTGATGAGCCATCGATGGTAGTTGCAGATTCAACTGCTATGCCTTGTACATCATCCATTCCTTCCACAGTAGGCATGCCTTCCACCGAGACAGCTGTCATGCCTCCACCTCCATATTCAGGGCCATTAGTATCAATGCCTTCCTCCTCTACTTATCCACTCTTTGCGTTGCGAGTCTCAACAACTGGATGAAGACAACTACTGCAAAGTTGTCTGACCTATCTAGTGTTGTTGCAGCACATGCTTCTACTCTAACACCCCAGATTCCTCCGTCATTGGAGGAAACCTTGAAGAAGATATTGGAGAATCAAAAGACCATCATGGACACCTTGTGGCACATGGGGGAGCAATTGAGGATCTTGGGAAGCAGGTGAAGAAGATGAGGAAATCCCAGGCTTCAACGAAATCAGTTGACAAGTTGAGACGAGAGGTGACCAAGATACTAGCAGCTGGTGATATTCCATTTGGCTTACTGATGGAGACAGATCCATTAGTACCAAAAGCACCAGCGGCACCAGCTGGATAGTCTGAGGAGCCAGACCTCGCTGCCCACACGGCTGAGGCGATGCTACTCCGCGAGCAGAGGATGATGAGACCCAGTTGGAGGAGCCTGAGGGAGATGATGCAGCTATGGACACTGAGACCACATAGGGAGTCCTCTCTACTCTTTCCCTTCCTTGTTATGATTTTGTTAAGCATTGGAGACAATGCTTATTTTTATTCGGGGGGGGGGGGGGGGGGTTT
>ML278188.1:84450-109811 GCA_005239495.1 Nicotiana undulata
TTTAAGTTTTCAGATTTTAGCTCTAGAATCTCAGTTTCAAGTGGATGAACCTGGTTCAACAGGACAGTGTTTTTCTTTTTAGACTCACTTACCCTGATTTCTAAGTTCATGCATTTTTCTTTTAGCATTGCACATTCTTTAGAGAGTTGATCCTTCTCTTTGGATATTTCTTCAGAATCATCCATAAAATCAAGTAGCAACTAAGAGAGATGGGAGATACTTACCTCTGGTTCTTCATGTGATTCCTCATCAGATTCTCCAATTGCCATGAGCGCCTGATCTTCAGTCTCACCATCTTCTGATTCTTCATCTGAACTTTCCCCCCAAGCAGCAACCATAGCTTTTGTTGTGGTTTTCTTGGGTTGGACCAGTTCCTTCTTCCCGTTCCTTCTTTCATATCTCTCTTTTTTCCATTCCAATTCCCACTGAGGGCAGTTTTTGATAAGATGGTCAGTTTTTCCACACTTGTAGCATCCCTCGTTGGTTGGCCTTTCTGGAGCTTTAGCTTTGTTGTAATTTCCTCCTCTAGAGATGCCCTTCTTCCTCATGAGGAAGTTTCTGAATTCTTTGGTAATCATGGCCATCTCATCATCCTCCAGATCTGCTCCCTCAGTGATCCTCAGTGCTAGACTCCTCTCCTTCTTTGGACCATCCATCTTCATTGTCTGCCTTCTGAGTTCATAGGAAGTAAGGTTTCCAATTAACTCGTCCAATCTAAGAGTTGCCATATTTTTGGATTCCTGGATAGCAGTAATCTTGCTTTCCCAAGAGATTGGCAAAACCCTTGTCAGAATTTTTTCTACCCTATCTTCTTCAAGAATGACTCTTCCAAGAGACTTGAGTTCATTTGTTAAGGTTGTGAACCTTGTGTACATCTCTTGGATTGTCTCTCCTTCCTTCATTGTAAAGTTTTCATACTGAGAGTATAGTGGAGTACCTCTTGATCTTTTTACCTGAGGTGTTCCTTCATGCGCTACTTGCAAGGTATCACAGATCTCTTTGGCAGTGGTGCAACTTTGGATTCTGCTATACTCATCTGGACCTAGCCCACACACTAGCCACTTTTTGGCCTTTGCATTCTTCTCCCATTTCTTCAGATCTTCAGCAGTGCAGTCAGCTCTAGTTTTTGGTACATCTACACCTTCAACAGTTTTCTTCATGGTAGTTAGAGGTCCATCAGTAACTATGTCCCAGAGTTCATAGTCTTCTCCGATAAGGTGATCCTTCATCCTGTTCTTCCACCAAGAGTAATACTAGCCATTGAAGAGTGGTGGGCTTGTAGTTGATTTACCCTCCCAGTTTCGAGGTGGTGCACTCATTTTGATCCTTTCCAAGGTGTTAGCATTTTCAAGGATAACCTGCTCTGATACCAATTGATGTTTTATACTTCAATACCACACAAGAGAGGGGGTGATTTGTGTGGTGTCTAATTTTTCGAGTGTTGTCTTAGTAGAAGAACCTGGTTCTTCTTGGTGTTCCAACTTCTACTGTTGCGGAATTATAAATGCAGTAAAGTAAAAACATAGAGATTTTTACGTGGAAACACCTGGCTCAAAAGGTGAAAAAACCACGACCTACTCCTCAGTAGGATTTTCACAAACTCTCCACTACAACTCTGAGCCAAACAGCATTTACAAAATAAACTCTTTTGTAAACCTAGGACTAACTCTAATCCCTTTGTATCAACCTAGCCTTTAGCTAATTGCGACAAGCTTCAAGTTAACTCTAACTTGAACAATGTGTACCTATTACAGTTGCTTCAAAGAAAGCTGAAAAGATACAATATTAAATCACTTACTACAACTAACTAGACTCAATAAATAAACAGATGAAACTGGTTCTTCTAGCTGGTCAGTAGCCTTTGTGTCGCACAAGGATCTTGCAAAATATCTCTGGAAATTTTGATTTCAATTCTTGTTCTACTTTTGCCTTTGTGCGATCAATTCTTCAGTAGGAATACCTCAACATTATATAGCGCCAGAAGTTGAGATGTTCTTGTTTAATTCTGATGCAACTCTTCCTTGGTGGAAGAGTTTGTATTAAACTCAACTTCCTTCCTTTGTTACTATCCTTGCTGAATGCGAACTCTAACCTCTTATCAATTTGCAACCTTTTCGCTTTAGGAGACAGCCTCTTAGTTCCCAGATAATTCACATAACATGTTATCTCCTACGCATGGACTCTTCGCGTGCCAATTGAGTCTGTTTCACTATGATAGCCTGATGGACCTGGTTCAACTTGGTAGACATTTGTCAATCTTCAAAACCATGCAGTGACTTGGGTAAACAAATTCCCCCTTGGGTAAACATCATAAAGGTCAGGACAGGGCCCCGCCATACCATTCAATTCATGTCCAAATATTACTGACCAAATAGGAAAATCTAGAGCAAGTGGAGTGCACCAACACCTTCCGCTGAGCTGATATCCTACTAGGTTGACTCTCAATATGTCTATCAGGACCTGCGGGCATGAAACGCAGCATACCCAGGAAAAAGGGACGTTAGTACGAATAAAGTACTGAGTATGTAAGGCAGAAAAGCATAAATAATAACAGTAATGTAAAGAGAGATATAGAAGATACAACATGTAGTATCTGAGTGCTTCTAAGAGATAGTGACATGAATGCGTGATACATATATATACATAATAGTTTTAAAACATCCGCCTCTGTGGGCATCATCATAATCATATTGTACCCGACCTCAAAGAGGACTCGGTAAAAATGTACCCGGCCACATGGAGCTCGGTAAAACCCAACTGATCAGTGGTTGCACAATAAGTATCATACCCGGCCGAATATAGCGCAACTCGGTAGAGTAAAATAGATACTATATATAATGCATGTTGGACTCATGGAATCACGCTCTAAACCTTTTGGAGTGACGAATGGTAGTTGCACCTTCTATTAACATTATGGACATCCTACCATGAATATGAGCTTCACTAGGACTCAAAGATCATACATACTTTCTTAGAATAACTTTGTAAGTAAAATACAACATGGAACACCTTAGTTGCTAGGAGTAGATTCATTATTAAATAGCATATCGTTTATGTTCGTTTCACTTTAGATCATGCCAAAAGAATGAAGGAAGAGACTTAACATACCTTAACCAAGTTGAGTCCTTAATACCTTCCAAGCAACTATTCAAACAAGTCAACTCAATCTATCATATCATAAGGAAATTCAAAATCAGTGTTGAGCAAAGGCTAAGTCTGTAACTTAAGCTAGTAGCTCGTTTACGTAAATTTGGGCAGCATCTCCCCTGTAACAAGGCCCTCCTCCAATACCATATACCAACAACACCAAGAACAAAAAAATAACAACATGTGTGAATTATTTCCCAACCCTATCTCCACCACAATATATAACAAAACAACCTACACACCCTAATCACTTCATTCATGAAACGACAACAAAAGTAGTGTCAAACAACCTTAAAACAAATTAACGACGAACAACCAGCCCACCATTACATAATTATTTGTTGTTTTCCCACACCTTTTATCCTCCAAAACTCCATAAAACATCAGCACAAGAGGCCAACACAAAACAACCCACAAACAGTCCACTACAAGTCAAATAACTCGAACTCACGGCTTCCGATCACCGTCCCGTGAGTTCTAACTATTAGGAAACACATTTATCAACCTTCCATGATATTTAAAAACTTAAAAACATATATTAGACGTTTATTAACTATGAAGTACCTTCCAAAACTCTAACTACAAAGAAAGAAAAAAAGGCGGTATAATGACACTTACGTCGTAGGGATCGTTTTGATGTTATCGCTTCTCAATTTCATGCCCGGGATGATAATCTTCTTTGAAACTCTAGAAGATAGCTTAAGGATATGTTTATGGGTGTTCTCTGGTCGTGTTATACTGAAAAATGAAGATAAAGCCGACCTAAGACTTATATATATCAACTTTGGAAAAGTCAAAGAGGTGCTAGCTTGGCACCCTAGCGTTGGCTCATCTTCCGATGCTTATATCTTTTTATCCGAATGTCGTATGCATGAGCGGTTAAGTGATTTGGAAACATTCAAAGACCTTCAATTTTGTATATAATATTTCCCAATAAGACCTCATATAACATACGAAATATATTGCTCAAAAGGTTTTAGTGACACACCTACTTGTCACTTATGATGTCTCGCAAACCTGCAAATATCTCTCTACTCGTATGTCGTATCGATAAATAGTTTAATGAGTTAGAAACTAGACTCGTAGATATTAAATTTGGTAGGTAGATCATCCCCTAATTCAAAGTATTTGACCTAAGTTTCAATAAATTTATGAATGTAACTTGTGAAGATCTTTGCCAACTTTTGTTCCATAACTTGCTTGACTTCAAAATGTAGCACACGACTATCATACGAAAAAAATAATTCATATCATAACCTTATTATCATGTAATGAACCATATTCTCACCCTAAAGTACATTTTAGAACATTCCAAACTCGTCGACTTTCTACGAAACCTGTTTTCTTCAATTGGTTTAGCTTCTAAGATTTCCAACCCTCTTGGTACTTGCGGTCCATGATCTTAAATATTTGTAACCTCCAAGTTAAAATGATTAACTTAATTTATATGCTTCTAAATATAATCTTATTTTTGATCATACATCAATTGACTTACGACGTACTCTCACGTACGAAAACATGGGGGTAACATCATTCCCTCCTTTGGAATATTAGTCCTCGAATGTTGACTAATGCACTTATCCGTCTCTTAAGATATAGCTCTTACGAATACTTTAATATTGTCTTTTCCATATAGGGATCTGTTCGGTGAATAAATCCAAAGGTTAGGACATTCCCCCTTTTAGGGATCTATCTCACACCACGACTTGTGGTATCTCGTAACTGTTTCTACCTTCTTTCATACAACATGTACAATTCTGACATTGTATGTGCACCTATGCAACTTTTTTCTCCTTTTTCCTCCAGCATTTAGCCAATCTCTAGGCCTCTCTTTGTGAACATATATAGTACTATGACAAGTTGTTCCTCTGGGCATCTATAGGTGTACTAAAGTTCTTTGCTTGGTACTTTGTTGAACTTATGACTATTGCTATATCTTGTTTCATAGCCTCAGTTATCTATGCTAATGACTTTACCACAACTAGGTAGGTCATATTGTACCATAACTCTTACTTCGGTTTATTATTATCGAGGCATGCCACCCAACTCCAGGTTACTCTCTCATCGCTTATCCTATATGTATAAATCTAAGTCATTTAATGCTTCCTTATTACTGTTCATCTTAATAATGACAGTCTAATCTCATCTCATATTTGTAACTTTCATCCATCTATTATTGATTCACCTTAATGTTGATATATAACCTACCGCTGATAACTTGAAACCTCTTATTTAATATATCGTCACTTGGGCTCACGTCTTATCGGGGAACATCTGAAGTGATTTTCGTGATCCACTTAGGGATGATACTATACTCCAATAATTGTATTTCATAGCATCCCAATGTGATTCATTCTATGGAGGTATTCTAATCCCGTGCAGTTCATGAAATCCATATTCTCAAAACCATTACCCAATCAATGGCCTAAACGTCATCTTCTTATCATTTATCACAGTTACACCCTTACTTTACTACAAGAGTAGCATTCCATCTCTTCTAAATGCTCCTAGTTTTAAACTCCTTTGAGTTCACTCATGCTATACTAAGCTTTTTATAACTTTATGAAAACCATCAGCTCTCTTGTTGGGATGGGTTTAATCCCGAGGACTTACCTATTCTCGTCACCTTCTCACTCACCTTTTCTTATCCTTACTCATGTCTAGATAAAACCTTGTTGCTCTATCATATTTTAGCTTGCGACCTACGCATATATATTTATACTACTCGCAACCTTCCTTTTAACATGCTAGCACCATAGATTTCCTTTCATGCCTTACCAGTCGCCTTTAAATGTAAGAAATTACTTTTTTTGGTCGTTCTCCCACTTGTTGGATGAATCCCTGGGCTTATCTTACTGTCCATGAATACTGGAATTCCCTGTAACTCATACGATTTCACATATCAGCTTTTGATTTATTTTTTTCATTAGCCACGATAGGTGCCATTTACTTATGGAGTGTATACAATATTGTAGTGAGACAGTTGTTATAAGACCATTTCTTATTCAATACTATTCTTAGGTTGAAGCCTTCTTCCTTATTTCTTCAGCTAGTCTTTCATTGTACTACTTAGTGGACACCCTCCGACTCTTGTAAAGCTGCGAGCTTATTACATTCCTATACCCAAAGGAATTTTTGATGTTCTTACTTGCCTATTATTATCCTTAGTCACTTACATCCACGCCCTTGTGCTCGTAGGGTTGCTTCTGAAAGTTGTCTCCCTAGTGGTACTCTCTTTTATTTCTGTAACACTTATATTGTAACTTCTACTACCCCAACTCCTATCTGAATATTTCTCGAGGATTACGATGTCGTATCTGAGAGAATGAATTCATATGCTGGGTTTCACCACGTTTATCTTTCATGATTTATTGATTTTTCTGTATCCTCCTATCTAGCCATAACTAGGCTCTTCCTGAATCAACTACAGACTACCCGTTGGTCCACTCTCATATCTGTATTTTATGTAGCGCCTCTTGGGTTATGTCCTTTGTCTTAACTTACCTCTCGTACGGGATCCTTATGTATCAAGTGTTCATTTCTACTTATTTATCAATATCATCGAGTGTGAAACCCTTATTGATTCTCCCCAACATCATGCTTACATAATGTTCTGGAGTCATATTATATTTGTAAGATCTGAATAAATGCAATCTCATTCCTTTCACCTTTTTACCACATTCTTCCTTTACCATTCGATATACCTCTTCATCTTTGGCATTTTTTTTCACATCTTCACAAACATATTACTTTCCTTATGGTAACCCTTCTACACCAGGTATAATTGATTTTTTTACGCACAAGGGTGACACCTGGTGTAACTGGCACATTTAGTCCCTTAAGCTTAACTCTGCTCATAGTGCTTGCTTTAGGGAAGAGTTTTCGTCTTTAAAGGTTATTCTTCTGTTGTCCATTCTATTATTGTCCAAACACGATCTCTAAAATTCTCACGATGCTGACTATTACCAATTTCCTCGATCCCTAATTCATGTTCGTTTTTTTTTACTATCCCATACTAATTTCTATTACTCGGGGGTCTAACTTTTCCTTCTGGTAATCGCGTTGAACTCACTGACTCATTTCACTAAATGAGGATATGACTTTAGGGCCTATACTTTTTATTGTCTCAAGGCATGTCTCCTCTTTTCTTTTCCTTCACTTGACTATAGACTATGTCATCCTGTCATATTTTGATTTACCGTTATCACTCATTTATCACATCTTGCTTATAATGCTTCATTTACTCTCTTCTTATTCTCATGCTAATATATCTGTCTATTACCTTATTATGTAACTTCAACAAAACAGACTTTCGATTTTAGAACCCTTCGCACCATCTCATTGGCTCTTGGGTCGACTAACATTCACTCTTTACTAGGGGCAGGAGTCATCCTAAGGTAAATATTTATCCATTCTAGGATTCCAATGCCTATCTTCTGAACTTTATGACATTCTAAAGTGCACCATCTGGCTATCTCCCAATGAGAACTATTACCATGTCCTGCACTACCCTCCAAAAATGTTAGATAATGGTAAAAATCCATCCAACATTTTGGGTTACTCTAACCCTAACTGGATTCTGATATCCCGTACTTCTCTTAAGCTATATCGGTTAGCTCTCATAGGGCATAACTGAGATGAATGTGGCCAATTGTATTTATCTCTATTACTGTTGAAAGTAACACATAATGCTTATATTTCTCTGCCTGGATTGTAAATACTGATAATCTTCACTAACTGAGTACCTCGTACCCCTCTTCACCTTGCTTCTTTTTACTTGTTGAAACTTGTATCTACCTTCTGATTCTCTCGTTATTTTTTTTTTCTTTATCAAATGGGTGGGTAGATATACATTCCTTACGGCTCCTTACCAAGAAGCTTACACATCTTAGTATACACATTATCTGCTGAAGACCTCACATTTACTCATCATAAGTATGATGCAAAATCGAGTTCCTCTGACTCAACTCTTCCACAACCACATTCAATCTCTTACCAACTGTCTATTTAATGAGGTATCGTTGTATTACCAATAAAGTATAATTTATAAGTTTGAATTATTACAACTGATCTCTACCACACGATCTAGAGTAAGAAGAAAAGTGACAATCCTAAATGCCCTACAGCTTCCTGCTTATAAGTGTGGTGCACAACACACCCATAAACAAGACTCTACTAGACACGGCTTGTAGACTCCCTAGGACAGAACTGCTCTGATACCACTTTTGTCACAACCCAACCTATGGGCCGCGACGGGCACCCGGTACCTTACTCAACTGAGTACCAATATAACATATCTTTCTTATCATACTATCATGGGTAAATGGGCCAAAAGGGTTGTCATGAGATAACAAGAATAAAATATAAGTGCATACTAAGCATAGGATGACCCAACATTATATAGAAAGTTATACATGTGACATACGGGCCTATAACGCCGACACGATCATTTGTACACTCAAAACATAGGCCGACAAGGCCATACATGTATCCCTACACATGACATCTGTCTACAAGCGTCTAAGAGTATATAAACATCATAAAGGTCGGGACAGTGCCCCGCCATACTATTCAATGCATGTCAAAATCTTACTGACCAAATAGGCAACTCAAGAGCAAGTGGAGTGCACCAACACCTTCCGCTGACCTGATATCCTAGTAGGTTGACTCTCAATATGTCTATCGGGACCTGCGGGCATGAAACGCAGCGTCCCCAAGCAAATGGGATGTTAGTACGAATAAAGTACTGAGTATGTAAGGCAGAAAAGCATAAATAATAACAATAATATAAAGAGAGATATATGAGATACAACCTGTAGAATCTGAGTGCCTATAAGAGATAGTGACATGAAATGCGTGATACATATATATACATAATCTTTTAAAAACATCCGCCTCTTTGGGCATCATCATCATCATATCGTACCCGACCTCAAAGAGGACTCAGTAAAAATGTACCCGGCCACGTGGAGCTCGGTAAAACCCAACTGATCAGTGGTTGCAAAATAGGTTCCATACTCGGCCGACTACAGCGCAGCTCGGTAGAGTAAAATAGATACTATATATAATGCATGCTGGACTCATGGAATCACGCTCTAAACCTTTTGGAGTGACGAATGGTAGTTGCACATTCTATTAACATTATGGACATCCTACCATGAATATGAGCTTCACTAGGACTCAAATATCATACATATATTCTTAGAGTAACTTTTTAAGGAAAGAACAACATGGACCACCTTAGTTGCTAGGAGTAGATTCATTATTAAATAGCGTATCGTTTACATTCGTTTCACTTTAGATCATGCCAAAAGAATGAAGGAAGAGCCTTAACATACATATAACCAAGTTGAGTCCTTAATACCTTCCAAGCAACTCTTCAAACAAGTCAACTCAATCTATCATATCATAAGGAGATTAAAAATCAGTGTTGAGCAAAGGCTAAGTCTGTAACTTAAGCTAGTAGCTCGTTTACGTAAATTCGGGCAGCATCTCCCCTATAACAAGGCTCTCCTCCAATACCATATACCAAACACACCAAGAACAAAACAATAACAATATGTATGCATTATTTCCCAATCCTATCTCCACCACGATATATCACAAAACAACCTACACACCTTAATCACTTCATACATGAAACGACAACAAAAGTAGTGACAAACAACCTTAAAAAAATAACGACGAAGAACCAGCCCACCATTCCATCATTATTTGTTGTTTTCCCACACCTTTTATCCTCCAAAACTCCATAAAACATCAGCACAAGAGGACAACACGAAACAGCCCACAAACAGTCCACTACAAATCAAATAACTCGAACTCACGATTTTCGATCACCGTCCCGTGAGTTCTAACTATTAGGAAATACATTTATCAACCTTCCTTGATATTTAAAAACTTAAATACAGATATTAGATGTGATGTTTTATACTTCAATACCACACAAGAGGGGGAGTGATTTGTGTGGTGTCTAATTTTTCGAGTGTTATCTTAGTAGAAGAACCTGGTTCTTCTTGGTGTTCCAACTTCTACTGTTGCGGAATTATAAATGCAGTAAAGTAAAAACACAAAGATTTTTACGTGGAAAACACCTGGATCAAAAGGTAAAAAAACCACGACCTACTCCTCAGTAAGATTTTCACAAACTCTTCACTACAACTCTGAGCCAAACATCATTTACAAAATAAACTCTTTTGTAAACCTAGGAATAACTCTAATCCCTTTGTAGCAACCTAGCCTGTAGCTAACTGCAACAAGTTTCAAGTTAACTCTAACTTGAACAATGTGTACCTATTACAATTGCTTCTAAGAAAGCTGAAAAGATACAATATTAAATCACTTACTACAACCAACTAGACTCAATAAACAAAAAGATGAAACTGGTTCTTCTAGCTGGTCAGTAGCCTTTGTGTCGCACAAGGATCTTGCAAAATATCTCTGGAAATTTTGCTTTCAATCCTTGTTCTACTTCTGCCTTTGTGCAATCAATTCTTCAATAGGAATACCTCAACATTATATAGCGCCAGAAGTTGAGATGTTCTTGTTTAATTCTGATGCAACTCTTCCTTGGTGGAAGAGTTTGTATTAAACTCAATTTCCTTCCTTTGTTACTATCCTTGCTGAATTTGAACTCTAATCTCTTATCAATTTGCAACCTTTTCGCTTTAGGAGATAGCCTCTTAGTTCCCAGATAATTCACATAACATGTTATCTCCTACGCATGGACTCTTCGCGTGCCAATTGAGTTTGTTTCACTATGATAGCCTGATGGATCTGGTTCAACTTGGTAGACATTTGTCAATCTTCAAAACCATGTAGTGACTTGGGTCAACAAGATGTTTCTTAACTATGAAGTACCTTCCAAAACTCTAACTACAAAGAAAAAAGAGAGGCGGTATAATGACATTTACGTCGTAGGGATCGTTTTGATGTTATCGCTTCTCGATTTCATGCCCGGGATGATAATATTCTTTGAAATCCTAGAAGATAGCTTAAGGATATGTTTATGGGTGTTCTCTTGTCGTGTTATACTGAAAAATGAAGATAAAGCCGACCTAAGACTTATATATATCAACTTTGGAAAAGGCAAAGAGGTGCTAGCCTTGCACCCTAGCATTGGCTCATCTTCCGACGCTTATATCTTTTTATCCGAATGTCATATGCACGAACGGTTAAGAGAGGTTGAAACTACATTCCAAGACCTTAAATTTTGTATATAATATCTCCCAATAAGACCTCATATAACACACGAAATGCATTTCTCAAAAATCTTTAGTGACACACCTACTTGTCACTTATGATGTCCGCGCAGTCTCGCAAAACTGCAAATATCTCTCTACTCCTATGTCGTATCGATGAATGGTTTAATGTGTTAGAAACTAGACTTGTAGATATTTAATTTGGTAGTTATATAATACCCTAATTCAAAGTATATTGGGAGAAAAGCTCAGCTACATTTGACCTAAGTTTCAATAAATTTATGAATGTAGCTTGTGAAGACCTTTGCCAACTTTTGTTCCACAACTTGCTTGACTTCAAAATGTAGCATACGACTATCATACGAAAAACATAACTCATAGAATAACCTTCGTATCATCTAATGAACCATATTATCACCCTAAAGTACATGTTATAACATTCCAAACTCGTCGACTTTTGGCGAAACTTATTTTCTTCAATTGGTTTAGCTTCTAAGATTTCCAACCCTCTTGGTACTTGTGGTCCATGATCTTAAATATTTGTAACCTCCAAGTTAAAATGATTAAATTACTTTATATGCTTCCAAATATAATCTTATTTATGAGCATACATCAATTGACTTACGACGTACTCTCACGTATGAAAACATGGGGTGTAACAATCAGGGTTCTCGTGGCATGGTCCCGGCACCGGGTGCTTCACTGCCCGCTCAACCAACTAGAGGTAGGGTTCAGGAAGCCATAGATGGTGGTCAGGTCATTAGAGGTGGAGGTCAGGCCGCTAGAGGTAGAGGCCAGCCAGCTAGGGGCCGTCCTAGAGATGTAGTTCAGAGTGATGGGGCCCAGCCCCGATGCTATGCTTTTCCAGCCAGGTCCGAGGCTGAGTCATCTAACGCCATTATCACATGTATTATTTCAGTTTGCAATAGAGATGCTTTATTTTTTATTTGAACGGGTTCTACTTACTCCTATGTGTCATCCTTGAAGGAGAAATTGCAGGATTTACTTGATAAGGGCTTCATTAGACATAGTGTCTCGCCCTAGGGTGCGCCTGTGTTGTTCGTGAAAAAGAAGGACATATCGATGAGGATATGCATAGATTACTGACAGTTGAACAAAATCACAATCAAGAACTAGTATCCATTGCCGAGGATTGATGACTTATTTGATCATCTTTAGGGTGCCAAGGTGTTTTCGAAGATTGATTTGAGGTCTGGATACCATCAATTGAGGATTAGGGCATCTGATGTCCCTAAGACAGCTTTTCGGACTCGGTACGGGCATTATGAGTTTCTATTGATGTCCTTTGGGTTGACAAGTGCCTCAACAACATTTATGGATTTGACGAACCGAGTGTTCAAGCCTTATTTGGACTCTTTTGTGATTGTGTGTATTGATGATATCTTGATCTACTCCCGCAGTCGAGAGGAGCACGAGCACCATCTTTGGATTGTACTTCAGACTCTAAGAGACAGTCAGTTATATGCTAAGTTTTCAAAGTACGAGTTTTGGTTGAATTCAGTCGCTTTCTTGGGGCACGTTGTATCACCAAAGGGCATTTAGGTAGACCCTAAGAAGATTGAGGCAGTTCAAAACTAGCCTAGACTCACTTCAGCCACGGAGATCTGGAGTTTCTTGGGTTTGGCGGGTTATTACCGTCGGTTTATGGAGGGGTTCTCATCTATAGAAGCCTCATTGACCCGGTTGACCTAGAAGGGTGCCCCGTTCAGACATTCGGACGAGTGTGAGGCAAGCTTCAGAAACTCAAGACTGCTTTGACTTCGGCATCGGTGTTGGTGTTGGTGTTGCCCTCAGGCTCAGGATCTTATATGGTATATTGTGATGCATCCCGTGTTGGGCTCAGTGCAGTATTGATGCATGATAGCAGGGTGATTGCATATGTGTCGTTACGGTTGAAGGTTCATGAAAATAATTACCATGTCCATGACTTAGAGTTGACGGCCATTGTTCATGCGCTGAAGATCTGTAGACACTATCTTTACGGCGTCTCGTATGAGGTTTTCACGAATCATCGGAGCCTACAGCATTTGTTCAAGCAAAAGGATCTCAATTTGAGGTAGAGGAGGTGGTTGGAGCTATTAAAAGACTATGATATCACAATCTTGTAGCATCCCGGGAAGGCCAATGTTGTGGCCGACGTCTTGAGTAGAAAGGGGGCGAGTATGGGCAGTCTTGCATACATTTCAGTCGGTGAGAGACCACTTGCATCATATGTTCATACTTTGTCCAATCAGTTTGTAAGGTTGTATGTTTTGTAATCTAGTTGTGTCCTAGCTTGTACGGTCGCTCGGTCTTCCTTGTTTGAACGCATCAGGGAGCGGCAGTATGACGACCCTAATTTGTCGGTCCTTAAGGACACAGTGCGGCATGGTGGTGCCAAGCAGGTTAGTGTTGGAGATGATGGAGTTTTGAGGATATAGGTTCGTGTTTGTATGCCTAATGTGGATTAACTTCGTGAGTTTATTCTTGAGGAGGCCCATAATTCTCGGTATTCTATTCATGCGGGTGCCGCCAAGATGTATCAGGACCTGTGGCAGCATTATTGGTGGAGGAGAATGAAGAATGACACAGTTGCATATGTAGCTCGGTGTCTAAATTGCCAGTCGGTAAAGTGTGAGAATCAGAGACTTGGTGGTTTGCTTCAGAAGTTAGAGATTCCTGAGTGGAAGTGGGAGCGTATCACTATGGATTTCATTGTTGGACTCCCACGGACTCAGAGGAAGTTTGATGGAGTTTGGGTCATTGTGGACAGGCTCACCAAGTCAGCGCACTTCATTCTTGTGGCAGTTACCTATTCTTCAGAGTGGTCGGTAGAGATTTACATCCGCGAGATCGTCCGTCTTCACGGTGTTCCCCTGTCTATCATTTCTAATCGAGGTACGCAGTTCACCTCGCACTTTTGTAGAGCATTACAACGTGAGTTGGGCACGCGGGTTGATTTGAGCACAACATTTCATCCTCATATGGACGGACAGTACGAGCGCACTATTCAGATATTGGAGGATATGCTCCGCGCATTTGTTATAGACTTTAGAAGATCGTGGGATTTTTCTTGCCACTTACAGAATTTTTTACAACAATAGAAACCAATTGAGCATTCAGATGGCTCGCTATGAGGTATTATACGGTAGGCGGTGCCAATCGCCAGTTGGATGGTTTGAGCCGGGAGAGGCTCGGTTGTTCGGTACAGATTTAGTACAGGATGCCTTAGATAAGGTCAAGATTATTCAGGACCGACTTTGCATAGCTCATTCTAGCCAGAAGAGTTATGCCGACCGTAGAGTTCGTGATGTTGCATTCATGGTCAGAGAGAGAGAGTGTTGCTCCAAGTATCACCCATGAAGGGTGTGATGAGGTTTAGAAAGAAGGGCAAGTTGACCCCTAGGTATATCAGACCTTTTGAGATTCTTGAGAGAGTGGGAGATGTGGCTTACAAGCTTGCATTTCCACCGGGGTTATCAGCAGTTCATCCGGTGTTCCATGTGTCCATGCTCCGAAAATATCACGGCAATCTATCTCATGTGTTAGACTTCAGCTTCCAGTTGGACAAGGATTTGGCTTACGAGGAGGAGTCGGTGGCTATTCTAGCCTGACAAGTTTGTCAGTTGAGGTCAAAGAATTATCCTTCAGTCCAAGTGTAATGGAGAGGTCAGCCCGTCCAGACACCCACTTGGGAGTCCGATTCGGACATGCGCAGTAGATATCCCCGCCTTTTCACCAACCCATGTACTTTCTATGTCTATTCGAGGACGAACGGTTGTCTTAGAGGTGGAGAATGTGATGACCCAATAGGACATCTTATATTTTAGAACCTAATTCTGCACTATGAAGCCTTAAATACCTCATTTTAGCCTTTCATGATTTGCGTGCGAAGTCCGAACGTTTTTTTGGAAAGCTTTTATATTAAAAACTGAGAAAATATGAAAAATTTGTCTTAAAATCCATTTGAGTTGACTTCGATCAACGTTATGAGTAAACGGACCAGGACTCGTGTTTTGACAGTCCCAATGGGTCCGTATATTGATTTGGTACTTGGATGTATGCCCGAAATAGAATTCGTAAGTCCCTAGCCCGAGTTATCGCACTTTGTAGAAATTTGAAAGTCAAAGGCTTAATGACTTATAAAAGTTTGACCAATGTTTGACTTTTTGAATATCGGGTCCATATTTTGGTTCTGGAACCCGGTATAGGTTCAATTCTATAGTTATGAATTATTTGTCAAATTTTGTGAGAAACGAAGTTGGTTTGACGTGATTCGGATGACCGGTTGTGAAAATAGAAGTTTCAAAGGTTTCTTGAATATTTCACTTGATTTGATGCTAACTTCGTAGTTCTAGGTGTTATTTTGGCGATTTGATCGCGCGAGCAAGTTTGTATGGTGTTTTTATACTTGTGTGCATAGTTGGTTTAGAACCCCGAGGGCTCAGATGAGTTTCGAATAGGCTACGGAGTGGTTTAGACTTAGAAAAACTCAGCTGGTGTTTCAGCTCTGGTGTAGGCCTCTGATCTCATATTTGCGAGATTAGGCATCGCATTTGCGATCAACTCATCGCATTTGCGAAGAGTAGCTGGGACACCTTATGTTGGCATTTGCGAAGTGGGTCAGGGGGGTACGGGATCGCAATTGCGATCAGGTGGTCGCATTTGCGGAAGGTCAATGTTCGCATTAGCGAACATTTCATCTCAAATGCGATGAAAGCAGAGATGTGAAGTTCTTCGCATTTGCGATTGATTCTTCGAATTTGCGGGGTTTGTATTTGCGAACCCCAGGTCACAAATGCGACATCTGCAATGATCATATAGGACTTAGACGGGATTTTTGCTCATTCTTCAAATTTCAAAACAAGAAACCCTAGAGGCAATTTTTCAAAGAACCTTTCTTCCCCAAATCATTAGTAAGTGATTCTAAACTAGTTTCTTTCAATCTTTCACTACATTTCCTAAGATTTCAATCTAAAATCTTGTGCTTTCATGGTCGAAATTGGAGGTTTTGGGTAGAATTAGGGATTTTTGTAAAATGGGGATTTAGACCTCAAACTTGAGGTCGAATTCCAAAACAAATTACATAACTGGGCTCGGGGGTGAATGGATAATCGGGATTTAGTCTGAACTTTGAGATTGGACCAAGCAGGCCTGGGGGTTGACTTTTGTTGACTTTTTCAATAATTGCCTAAATTGAATCCTTTAAAATCGTGGGTAGTTCCTAAGGCTTAATTTGAATCGTTTGGTTGGTAATTTGCTAGATTCTATTGGTTCAGAGGCTTGTTTGAAAGACAAAGTTGTGATTGAGCTTTGAGTGAACCTTTTGGAGCGAGGCAAGTGTCGTGGTTAACCTTGACTTTAGGGATTAGGACTTTTTTGTCTATTTGCGACATGTTTAGATGTTGGGTACAACATATATGTGAGGTGGATAGTACTATGCGTTATTCTCGTGTTAAAGCATACGGACGGGACTTGTTCCTTGTAGTTCATTGCTTACTTTGATCTTGTAATCCATTTTTAGACTAGTTACTTACTAAATTGATCGTTCTTATCGTGTTTACAGGCGTTTTTGATAATTGAGTATTGATTCCAAAGTTGAGATTGGTATTGTGGAACCATATTTGAAGTAAGGCTTGTTCTTGTTGATTCTATCTACCTGCTATTACTTGTTCATTGTTATGTGGTAAGGGAGAGTGTTAATGCATGAAGGGTGATGTCGTGCCATATTGTGAGTGTTAATGCACGAAGGGTGATGTCATTCCATATTATTAGCGTTAATGCATGAAGGGTGATGTCGTGCCATATTGTGAGTGTTAATGCACGAAGGGTGATGTCATTCCATATTATTAGCGTTAATGCATGAAGGGTGATGTCGTGCCATGTTATGAGAATTAATGTACGAAGGGAGATGTCGTGCCGTATTTATTGATTTATATTCTGAGGCTGAGAGTAAAAGCACGAAGGGTGATGTCTTGCAGTATTATTGTTTTCATTGTGAGGTTGAGAGTAAAATCATGAAGGGTGATGCCGTGCAATTTTCTTCATTGTGTTTACTTGTTTTCACTGGTTAAAGGCATGTTGACTGTTCTGGTTATCATTTACGATGTATCTCTTATATTTTGTACCCCTTTAGCATGTCCCCCTTCCTAATAGTACATGTTTAGTTGTTACTTGTTGTTATTTTGTACATGCATTGTTATATGCACAGGTTTATTATGTGGGTGTCTTGTCATAGCCTCGTCACTACTTCGTCGAGGTTAGACTCGACACTTACGAGTACATGGGTCGGTTGTACTCATACTACACTTTGCACTTCTTGTGCAGATTTTGGTACCAGCCCTCACTGATTGTGAGGTTAGCAACTGAACTTGCTTGTCGGAAACTCAAGGTAGATCTGCTTGCGTCCGCAGACCTTGGAGTCCCTTTCTAGTTTCTTTACTTTATTGTTTTCTTTCTTTCAGAACAATTGTATTTTCTTTCAGACTTTGTTTGTAGTAAATCTTAGAAGCTCGTGAGTTGTGACTCCATATTCGAAATGTATCAGATATTATGGGTTTTATGTTATCTCGCAAATTACATTTTTGCTTCTGTTTAGCTTAATTGTTTCTATTATTGAAATTGACCAAAATTGGCTTTAAGAATCCTCTAACATTGGCTTGTCTAGCAAGTGAAATGTTAGGCGCCATCACAGTCTCGAAAGTGGAAATTTCGGGTCATGATAGTCTGCTCCTTAGTTATTCAGTAAGTTTTTATATATGAACAGCCACACTTTTGTTGTATATTATTTGCTATGCATATTCTTGATGCCATTTAATGAACTTATCTTACTTCTCCGAACCAGTACCTGGATCTGCACACAGAGGTGTAGGGAGTAATGATGAGCATGCCAACTCAGTAGTAATGAAAATAATTCACAGTCTGAGAAATAAGAAACACACAACACAGATACACCAATCCACAAAACAGTAAACATCAAGTCTCCATAAAGTATACATCAATACATAAGTTCAAAAATCGGTTTCCATAAAATCCTTTGAAAAACAAGTATATTTTCCAATATTTCTAAGTAAAATCAATTTGAAAAATGAAGTGAATCATAGTCAAAAACTCAGTAAAATATCATCACAGAACTGCCCCTCGGGCCATAGTCATCACTCGTAAATATTTCCTCAGCACCTTACCATCACTCAGTATCAGTCACTCAACACCTCACAGTCACTCAGCATCAGCCCCTCGGGAAACCTCACTGTCACTCATACCTCCCAATCACTCATCACTCGGCACTCGCACTCAGTGGGTACCTGCGCTCACTGGGGGTGTGTACAGACTCCGAAGGGGCTCCTACAGCCCAAGCGCCACAAACAAGCCAAATCATAGCATCAATCACTCTCAGACACTCGGCCTCTCTCATATCATAACATCCTCACAACATTGTCCCTCGGCCTCACTTAGTCAGACACTCACATCATGCCACTCTGGCCATAAATAAACGTGGTTCTCAACCCAAAATAGTATTTCATTTCAACAAATAGTAATAACATCAAATAGGAGTGTCAACAATTTCATAAGAAAGATTGAGTGTAAAATCATAGTTTCAAAGTGAGGAATATCAGTAAAATAGCCCCCCAAGGGGTTAAACAGATCGGCACTAGGCCCCAAACATGGCTTACAGCCCAATTATATCAAATCGTAGTAATACTATAGAGAATAGGCTTTGAAAGCAGTTTCGCAAATCAATAGTTGCCTAAAAGGAACATTTTTCCAAATTTTCAATTCGTGCACGGCCCACACTCGTCATCCAATGTTTGTGTCACTCCAAATCCGTGAAAGGATGTAAAGTCCGGGGTTTCATACCCTCAGGACAGGATTTAAAGACATTACTTACCTCAAACTAGCCCGAAAAGCTACTCTGCAACCCGCTTGCCTCTCGAATCAACTTCCGAGTGCTCCAAATCTATAAAGACCAGATCTTTCTCATTAAATTATGCTAAGGGAATGAATTCCAATTGAAAATTACCAATTTTAGCACAAAACTCGAAATTAGCCAAAACCCGACCCCTTGTCCCGCGTCTCAGAACTCGACAAATTTTATACCAAATTGTTCTTCATCATCTCACGAGTCCGTACATATAAGGAACTCTAAAATCGGAGTTTGTTTGACCCCTCAAATCATCCCCTAAAGGTCTCATAATCTCAAACCCTAATTTCATCTTTTTCTACTGATTTTCATAAATTAAACGATGATAATTTGATCCTTAATCACATATAATCGATTTTTAGGGTCCAAAATCCTTATCTTAATGAAGAACGATGATTTCCTCCCTTAAAAATCGCCTCAAAAGCTTCTTCCCATTCAAAAATGGTGGAAAAGAGAGTTATGGTCGCGGAGGGTTTTAATTTATACTTCCCAGGTGCGGACACTGTGCGATCATGGCTCCAGGAGTGCGTTCGCGATGAACAAAATTTACCAGCCCTTATTTAACCCTATGCGATCGCGGCCTCCTCTATGCGATCGCATAGAACAAATTTTCCAACAACCTTCTCCAACTCTTCTAAATAGCCTCTGGTATAATAGTCATAACTTTTTGTACAAAACTCCAAATTACAATTGGCTTAACTTTCTGAAAACTAGACATCAAAAGATACAACTTTTATTTTTGGATTATCTTCAAATTCCTTATAGATTGTGAGTTATAAGCTTCCAAAGTCGGGACAGTGCAGCAGAAATTTTACTCTATGCGATCGCGGGAAGCCTTATGCGATCGCATAGCACAACTAGGTTTTTCCAAACTTTCTCTATGCTAACTCATCCAGATCAATGCTATCGCACTGTACACCCCTGAAGCCAAAAACCAGCAACTAGAAATGGCCCGAAACCACCTGAAACTCACCCGAGACCCTCGAGACCTCAACCAAAACATACCAACACATCCCATAACATCACACAAGCTTAGTCGAGCCTTTGAATCACCAAAAACAACGCAAAAACACTAAATCACATCGAATTCAAGCCTATGAACTTTGAAATTTCTAAATTCCACCAACGATGCCGAAACTATCCAGAACACATCCGATTGACCTGAATTTTTGCACACATATCCAAAATGACATTACAAACCTGTGCCAACTTCCGAAATTCCATTTCGACCCCAATATCCTATTTTCCACTGCCGACCGGAAATCGCCAAAAACTAACTTTTGCCAATTCAAGCCTAATTCTACACAGGACATCACAAAAATATTCCGAACACACTCCTAAGCCCAAATCACCTAACGAAAATATCATAGCCGTAAAATTCGCATTCGGAGATGTTTTACCAATAAGTCAACTCTCAGTTGACTTTTTCAACTACAAAGCTATTTTTAGAGACTAAATATCTCAATTCTCACTACAGTCATTCTGAACTCGAGCCAACCGACTATAACACATCATAAACAACATAACCAACCTATGACAAGGCAATAACAACAATAATAATGCAATTTCTACCGAACGACCGACCGGGTCGTTACATATTTCTTTGTACTAGTATAATAAATTCTGCTCTATATTATATTCAATTTTTTTAACCCTTTTCTCTTATTTATTTTTAGGTTAAGATGGTTAATGTGGACTTGCTATTCAATTATGGAGGTGACTGGGAAATGTGATGACCCAAAGGGTCATTTTATGAATTAAGACCCAATTCTAGGCTTATTAGCCATAAAAAGACTAATTTTAATTACCTCAATTTGCGTGCACAGTCCGGGCGTGAAACTGGAAAACTTTTATGTGAAAATATGAGAAATAGTAATTTCTAGAGTTAAAATTTGATTTTAGTTGACTTTGGTCAATATTTTGAGTAAACGGACCCGGATATGTGTTCTGACAATCCCGGGAGGTCCGCAATAAAATATGGGACTTGGTCGTATGCCCGAAATTGAATTCTGAGGTCCTTAGCCTTAGAAATTAATTTTTGAAGAAAACTGTTTTGTTGGTTATTACAAGAAATAAAGATATGAAATAATATGTGAAATTGTTGGTATCGGGACCGAATTTTGGTTCCGGAGCCCGGAATAAGTTAGTTATGATATTTCAGTCCTATTTGTGAAATTTGATGAGAATCGGAGTTGATTTGACGTGATTTGGACGTCCGGTTGAAAAGTTAGAAATTTGAGTGTACTTGAGGAATCTTGAGTTTTGAGGTTAAATTTGTAGTTTTTGATGTTATTTTGATGATTCGGTCGCATGAGCAAGTCTGTATGATCTTTTTAAACTTGTGTGCATGTTTGGTTTGGAGCCCCGAGGATTCAGGTGAGTTTCGGGTAGGTTACGGAGTGTCTAGACTTAGAAAATTTCATCACAACAAAATCTGGTGTTGGCAGGCCTCTGATCTCGCATTTGCAAGATCAGGCTTCGCATTTGCGAAGTCCTGCGCCAGCCCTAGATCTCGAAAATGCGAGATTTTAGGTCGCAAATGCGAGGTCACCATATGTCGCAAATGCGACATTTTTATCGCATTTGCGATAAATGCCCAAAATCGAAGGGTTCGCAAATGCGAGATCCGCACCTAGTAAATCAGATTTTAGACGGGTTTTTCACTTCTTTTTCAATTCTCTCAAACCTTAAACCTCCATAGGAGATTTTCCAAAGACCCAAACTTCTCTAAATCATTGGTAAGTGGTCTCTAACTAATTCCTTTCATTCCTTAATAACTTTTAACAAGATTTCAACCAAAAATCTAGAGTTTTCATGGTAAATATTTGGGGGTTTTGGGTAGAACTTAGGAATTTCAAAATTTGGAGATTTAGAGCTCGAATTGAGGTCGTATCCCAAAACAAAATGTATATCCGAGCTCAGGGAGATTAGGTAAACGGGTTTTGGTCCGAACCTCGAGTTTAGACCAAGCGGGTCCGGGTCGATTTTTGTATTTTGATAAGAAAACATAGGAAAATCATAGTTTGTCAATAAAGTTGATTCCTTTAAGCAACAATTGATGGTATTGAACCAATTGTGATTAGATTCGAGCGTGTTAGAGGCAAATTCAAAAGGAAAAGTTGTGCTAAAGTAGTGAATTTCTTGTGAATTCGAGGTAAGTGCTTGGCTTAACCTTGACTTGAGGGAATAGGTGATAACTAGGGATTTTACCTTGTTTTACGCTCTATCTTGCTTAAGTTTTGGATGCAATTGTACACAAAATAGTCCCAAAGTCTTACGTGTTGTGCTTGTTGCAGGGTTGAGCCAAAAAGGATGACAAATAATCAAAGATCTGCTCAGAAAGGAGTGAAACTTGCACAAGTACCAAGAACAACAAAAGGCTAAGCTCAAGTGACCACCGCGGACCGCGGTCCACTTTATGCAGTCCGCGGTGGTGAGGTTCAGAGGGCTCGTTTCCAAGGCAAATTCCACTGCGGCCGCAGTCCATTCTACGCGGACCACGGTGAGGAGATTCAGAGAACCAGTTTTGAAGGCCAAGAGAATTGCGGTCCATTTTACGTGGTCCACGGTCAAGAGGTTCAGAGACCCAGCATTTGAAGCCCAGAAGACTTCCGCGGTCCGCGATGAAGCCATCGCGGCCGCGGTCCATTTTATGCGGACCGCGGTGGCCAAGTTCAGAGCCCAAGATTTAGAATCTAAAAAGCCTCACCACTAGGGATGTTCATTTGGATCGGATATCCAAAATCCGAACGGATCCATTCAATTTCGGATTTCGAATTTCGGATTGGACTGGATTTTGGATTGTGTTTATAAAAATTTCGGATTTCGGATCGGATTCATATTGGTATATTTTAATCCGATCCGAAATCCAAAATTATTAGGCAATGTATAAATACTACACTTTAATTTCGAATAGTCAATACTTCCTTTACATCTTCCTCCAAGTTATTAGCTTTACAATTGCTAGAGTTAGCTATATTGGCACCATAGTACTCTCATAATTGTATAAACATGAATTTTTCTTAATGCATTGCCTCTTTTACAAAGAAAATATACATATTAGTTTGCAACTTTGAGGCATTTACGATCCGAAATCCGATCTGATCCAAGCTTTAAAATTCGAATCCGATCCGTACATTTTCTAGAATCCGAAATCCGAATCCGAAATGTGCTAAATTCAATCCGATCTGATCCGTGCACAGCCCCACTCACCGCGGCCGCGGTCCATTCTTCGCGATCCGCGGTGACCCCGCAGGGGAATTTTTGTCTGAGTATAAATAGCATATTTTGTATTATTTTTTTTTAGGATAAGCTTTGTATCAGATATTGTGGGCAGCTCGTGAATAGTTTCTTTTCATCTTTTTAAGAAATTTTAGCTAGATTTCAACTTTGAATCTTCTTATTTTATTATAATTCAATCAGATGGGTTTTGCTTCATCTATTTTTGTGATTTCTTCATTGATTATGAGTAGATATACCCATTATCTAGGGTTGTGGCTCAACCCTAGTGTGGGTTTTTAATGGGTTCTTTAAATTAGGGCTTAGATGTTTATGGGTGATGGATATTTGGGTTGATTTGTGGTTTTCTTGTTAAGATTGGTGGTTGCAAACACTAATTGGTATTCAATTGACTTGGGTCCTTCTTGATAAAGAGGACTTAAGTCTAGGAAATCAACCCAACAAGGAATTGGGATGAAATCATGAGAATTTATAGTCCCAATTAACGGGTTAAACCTCAAGAGAGTAAAACCCTACTTGAGCCCATATTGCTTGTGCAAATTTGACACCCAATTGACCTTGAGAAAGGCAATTAGGCATATCCACTCAAACTACCGAGAGGTATAGAGAGGGTAACTTTGGAGCATTGGCTATATCATAATTCCACGAATAACATCTTTGCTTTAGATATTAGAATCTGTTAATTACTCGCCTAGGTAAAAGTCATAACCCTAGTGCCTTTATCCAATTATAAAACAACCCAAAAATATAATAGTAGTTCAATTGCAATTATCATTAGTATAAATCGTAGTTATAGTATAAAACCAACAAATATGAAAAGTGCAATTAAGAACACGAACCACTGCTAGATCACCTAGAAACTCAACTCCAAATCATAACTCTCTGAGGATTCGATCCCGACCTTTGGGGTAAAAGTTGCACCGACCCTCATCTTTCTACTTTAATAGTAGTGTGGGTGAGTGTCACGACCCGAAAACACACCTTCAGGTCGTGACTGCGCCTAACGTTAAACCCGCTAGACAAGCCAATGTGTACAGTTAAACTAACTTGATAACACATAACTAACACAATTAACTAGAATCGGTTTATAATTTTTAACAACGAAAATAGATAAATTTCAAAGCTAAGTGAAGAGAACAAAATCCAATACATCGCATAAGACCCAAAACCGGGAGTCACAAACTCACGAACTTTCTATATGAGTGCTAAATACAAAGTCTGAAAGAAAAGTACATAATTCGTCTCAGGAATACTAGAAGAAATACAAGACAGAGTAAGGAGCTAGTGATAGAAGAGACGCCAAGTCCCACGAACGTCAGCGATCTACCTTGAAATCTCTGAGGTGGACTGAAGGATACTCCCTCAACGATGTCCACTGGGTCCGGCCGCGGGATCTGCACAACATCAAGAAGTGCAGTGTACTATCAGTACAACCGACCTCATGTACTGAGTAAGTGCCGAGCCTAACCTCGGCCAAAGTAGTGACGAGGCTAGACTTGACAACAACCGATAACCTGTTCTATTCTACAACACATAACATGGAAAAGAACAAGAAATAACAGATAAGCATGGGGTACGAGAGCAGATAATGGGATAACGGGTGAGATAAAATAGTCAATTAAGCATATAGAGGTAACCAAGAAAGGCAATTTAACAAAGATGCTAATGGAACCAGTATAAATGCCATAAATGCAAGTAATGGCACGGCATCACCCTTCGTTCTTTTACTCTTTTCCTCACAATGCGATGTACAATATAAAATGATATGAATCATGGCACGGCATCACCCTTCGTGCTTTTACTCTCTTCCTCACTATGCAATATATGATGTAATCAATATAAATCATGGCACG
>ML278188.1:110093-128707 GCA_005239495.1 Nicotiana undulata
ACTATCAGTCAATATCATAACAATTGCCCGGCAAGGGTCTCAGCTATAACCACTCTTTTCAGGTATATCATTTACAATTGGGATCTCAATCAAACCATTCACATCACAGGTTTATCAACAAGGATTTTCAACAACAATCAACTTCCAAGTAGAGACAATTTCACAATATAATGAATATGGAAGTAACAACAAGAATTTCATCAAAAATAGACTCACGGGCATGCTTGACACACAATGCATAGGTACTCGTCACCTCACCTATGCATTGAACATGATAAACACATAGCACATAGCACACAATACATATTCCCTCACCAAAGCTAGGCAAGACACTTACCTCGGGTCCAAGAATAGCAATTCAAGCTTCTAATACCGCCTTTCCTTTTGAATTCAACTCCGAAACGACAATATCTAGACATAATTAACTTATTAACATCAATAATGACTCATTAATACATCCCATAGCCTAAATATACAATTCCTAGCATTCTTCCAAAAATACAAAAATTTGATCCCGGGCTCGCTTGGTCCAAACACGAGGCTCGGACCAAAACCCGATTACCCATACCCCCACGAGTTCAAATATATAATTTGTTTTGATATCCGATCACAAATTGAGGTTGAATTACCCAAAATCCCATAAACCCTAACTCTACCCAAAACCCTTAATTTCTACTTTGATTTTAGGATTTTAGGCCTAGATTCTAGTGATTAGGAAAGGAAAGTGGAAAAAATTGGTGTTAAGAACACTTACCCAAATGGCTATGGAGGGGAAAATGGCTTGGAGGTCTTCAATGGAGTTTGAGAAAGAAGGGAATGGTGAAAATTGATGAAATCCCGTATGGTATTCTGTTTTTAGGTATTTAAAATAGCTGGGAAAAATTACAATATGCGTTCGCGGCCCCTTGACCGCGTTCGCACAGGGTTGACCAGACTGACCTATGCGTTCGCGAGCCAAGGGCCGCGTCCGCACAGATCTAACACCCCCAGCTCCTCCAGGCCCTATGCTAACCCAGTGCAGACGCACCCCCTACCCCGTGTTCGCACTGCCTACACCCCACAACCCTCTGTGTTCGCACCACAGTGGGTGAGTTCGCATAGAACAAATGGGAACCTGACCCAGACCCACTATTTACCCTGTGCGTTCGCATCCCCTTGGGTGCGTTCGCATAGGGTAATTTACCTGAACACCAGCAAATTGAAGAAAAATCAGATTTTTCACTACTTATGCACCCCGTTAGCTACCCGAAACTCACCCGAGCCCTCGGGTCTCAAAACAAAATACACACACGACTCCCAAATCATCCCACAGACTTATTCATGTATTCAAATCACCAAAATAAGGAATTACACTCCAAAACTCATAGAATTTTCTTAAAACTTCATAAAGCTCAATCATTCCAATTTTGATCTGAAACACGTCATATTAAGTCTGTTTTACACCAAACTTTACAGATAACTCATATAACATATATTAAAATTGTTCCACGCTCTGGGACCATAATACGGGCCCGATAACACAGATTACAAATCAAATTCCATTTTCAAAGGTCTTTATTATTTTCATAAAACAATTTTCTTTAAAAATTCATTTCTCAGACTTGGGACCTCGGAATTCGACTTCGGGCATACGTCCAAGTCCCATATTTTTTTACGAACCCTCCGGGACCGTCAACTCACGGGTCCGGTTCTGTTTACCAAAAATGTTGACCAAAGTCAACTGTATTCAATTATTTACTGCAAATTCAACTTATTATAAAAATTTCACATAAAGGCTTCCCGGCTACGCGCCCGGGCTGCGCACGCACATCGAGGTGAAATTAACGGAAGCTTTCATGGCCTTGGAACACAGTTTTAGCTAAATTAACACAGGATGACCTTTTGGGTCATCACAGTGAGAGCCGATCACTTTTTGGCGCTGTTGCCGGGGAGTTATACGATGTTGATTATCTACGTGAATAGTAGTGTTAAGTGTTTTGCTTTCCTTTTTTTCTATTAACGTGTGTGTTGAATCATTTGAGTTCTGATGGTGGATCCATTGGGAAACATTGTGGAGGAGGTATATGACAACCAAGAAGATGAAGTAAACCAAGTACCTCCTCCCAGACGAGGTCGGCCGTCCAATATTAATGAGGACATTCAAGATCCTCCTCCGCCTCCGGCTGCTAGAGCTGCCTCTCGGGTCCTTCCAAACGAGGGGTATGCTAGTGCCATTTTCCCGCCGAGGATTCGGGTGGGAAATTTTCAGATAACAAATGTGATTCTTATACTTTTGGAGCAGCGGGGTTATTTCACCGGAGCCGCACATCAAAATGCTTATAAACATATAAAGGGCTTCATGGATACCTGCTGGGGAAGTAAACAAACGAATGTCTCGGAGGATGCATTGAGACTTCGGTTATTCCCCTTCTCTCTTCGAGGGAAAGCTCTTGATTGGCTCGAACGGCTTCCCAACCATTCAATATCTACTTGGGATGAGCTTGCGAACAAATTCATTGCTAAATTCTTCTCCCCAAGTCATATGGCGGCACTCAGAGATGAAATCTTGGACTTTAAGCAAGAACCCAACGAGCCTTTGCATGAGATATGGGAGAGATACCGGACCATGGTTAAGGAATGTCCGAACAACGACATGACTGAAGCCATGATCCAGCAGACTTTATACCGAGGGATAAACACTGTCAATCAATGTGTGGTCAATAAGTTGGCCGGCGGAAATTTCATGAAATTGACCTACCCCGAGGCATGTGAGATATTAGATGAGATGGGTGACACATCGTCAGCTTGGCAAAGTAGAGAAAATGTACCTCAGGGTGAGACCGGTGTCAATAGTCTTCACAAAGAACTTCAAGAATAAGGGCAAGCAATTGCCGAGCTCACGACCATTATTCACCAACTTGCAAAGGCCCAGCTTCAACAATTACAAAGGCCAAAGCAAGTAAATGCCACGGAGGGAGTGAATCAAAGAAGACCTCGGGGAAATCAAAAGCAAAGCAACAATGATCAGGGTGACCAAGGGTCAAGTGGATATAGTCAAGAAAAGCAATATGATGATCAAGAAAAGGATGTGATGTATGCTAATAATTACCAAGGTAAAGGAAACAGTCAAAGCAGCAATCAAAACTGGAGAAACAAAGGAAACAATCAAAGTTGGGGTAATAAAAGACAAAGAAATTGGAACAACAACAACAATGCACGAAATTGGGGGAACAACAATGATCGACAATGGGGGAACAACAATGATGATAATTGGAGTGGAGGCAACAACAACAACAACTAGGGTGGCAATGGTAATCGGGGGTCGGCCTTTCAAAGGCCCCCGATGTACCAATAACCAAGCAATCCACCCCCGTACCAATCTCAAGGACAAAGCTCATCAAGCAATGATATGGGGAGAATTGAACACATGTTCAAGCAGATGATGGAGCTAAATACGGACTCTGATGCTCAGTTAGCCTCTCACAACACCTCCATTAGGAACCTTGAAGTAAAAATGGTCCAAATTTCTCATGCCTTAAACACACGCCCAAAGGATGCACTATCGAGTGATACGGTGGTGAACCCCAAGGGTGGGAATAATAATAATACCGGTCACGCCATGGCGGTGACCACGAGAAGTGGAAAAGGTGGTGAAGCAAGTACTTCTAGGTAAAAGTAAATTATTGTCGATGATGCTGAATTGCCCCACCATGAGTTACCAATTGAAGTTGAGCAAGTGGTAGAAGAGCCAACTACTAGTGAGGTGAGAACTGATATCCATGATAATGGGGAGGATTTGCAAAGGGACGTGAACCCATCTAGGGAACACGTGATTGATATGCCGTAGCTGGTGGTCCCACAAGCCAAGGCACCATTTCCTAGGCCCCCTCCTCCATACCCTCAACGATTGGCAAAACAAAAGCAAGAGACTCAATTCAAGAAGTTTATTGATATGATGAAGAATCTTTCCATCAATGTCCCGTTGGTTGAAGCCTTGGAACAAATGCCCGGGTATGCTAAGTTCATGAAGGACTTAGTCACTAAAAAGCGGTATATGGAGTGTGAAACCATCAAGATGACTCACGAAGTGAGTGCCGTACTACATTCAATGGCACCCAAACTTGAAGACCCAGGATCTTTTACCATTCCTTGCACAATAGGGAGTGCGGATTTTGCTAAAGCCTTGTGTGACCTTGGAGCGAGTATAAACTTGATGCCATACTCGGTATTTAAAACATTGCGGATTGGGCAATCTAAGGCGACCTCCATGCGTTTGCAAATGGCAGATACGACGATGAAAAGGCCCCTAGGGATAATTGATGATGTGTTGGTGGGGGTGGACAAATTTATTTTGCCCGCGGACTTTGTCATATTGGATTGCGAAGTGGATTTTGAGGTCCCAATCATTTTAGGAAGGCCCTTCCTTGCAACGGGGAAGGCCTTAGTTGATGTGGAAGCTTGGGAGCTCACTTTCCAAGTGGGCAATGAGAAGGTGGTATTTCATGTGTGTAAGTCAATGAAGCAGCCGAACAGTGCAGAAGTATGCTCCTTTATGGACATCGTCACTGAGGTGATTATTGATGATGAAAGCTCTATGATTCATGTTGATGATCCAGTGGAGGATGCCTTATTGGACCACGAGGACACCGTGGTAGATGGTTTTCTTAAAAAAGTACCAATGCCATTCAAGGCATGGGTTCTTACTTTTATGGTCCCAGGAAGTTATCATTGGACTTGGAGAACCGGAAGACTCCACCAACAAAGCCTTCAATTGAAGAGCCCCCGACTTTGGAGTTGAAGCCACTACCCTCCCACCTCAGGTATGAATATCTTGGTCCCTCCCGTACTTTGTCTGTCATTATTTCCTCTTGCCTAACCCAATTACAGGTAGACTCAACTTTAAATGTGCTACGGAGGAGGAAGAAAGCAATAGGATGGACTCTTGCGGACATTCGGGGAATAAGCCTCGCTTTTTGCATGCACAAAATCATCTTGGAGGATGGATCAAAGCCTTCCATAGAACACCAACAGAGTCTCAACGAGGCAATGCAAGAGGTGGTGAAGAAAGAAATAATTAAATGGCTTGATGCGGGGGTTGTCTACCCAATTTCGGATGGTGCTTGGACTTCTCCGGTCCAATGTGTTTCGAAGAAGGGTGGAATGACGGTGGTCCAAAATTATAAAAATGAACTCATTCCAACGAGAACGGTCACAGGTTGGCGGGTGTGTATGGATTATCGCAAGCTCAACAAAGTGACCCGCAAGGACCATTTCCCCTTACTTTTCTTGGATCAAATGTTAGATCGGCTTGTGGGTCGGGCTTTCTATTGCTTTCTTGACGGGTATTCAGGTTATAATCAGATTTTGATTACCCCGGAGGATCAACAGAAGACCACTTTCACATGTCCTTATGGTACCTTTGCCTTCGCCCGTATGCCTTTTGGTCTTTGCAATGCACCCGCCACTTTCGAACGGTGCATGATGGCGATCTTTACAGATATGGTTGAAGATTTTCTCGAGGTGTTTATGGATGACTTCAGTGTAGTTGAGGATTCCTTCGATGAGTGTTTGAGTAATCTTGACAAAGTCCTTGCTCGCTGTGAAGAGACCAACTTGGTGTTGAACTGGGGAAAATGTCACTTTATGGTGGAAGAAGGAATAGTGTTGAGCCACAAGATCTCGAGGAATGGTATTGAAGTGGACAAAGCAAAAATTGAAGTAATTTCTAAGTTTCCACAACCAACTTCGGTTAGGGGAGTACGGAGCTTCCTTGGGCACGTCGGGTTCTATCGGCGTTTCATTAAGGACTTCTCTAAGGTGGTCAATCCTTTGTGCAAATTGCTAGAGAAAGATGCCAAATTTCATTTTGATGAGAATTGCATGAGTGCCTTTGAATTGTTAAAGCACAAGCTTACCACAACTCCTATCATCACGGTGCTGGATTGGAGCTCTCCTTTCGAGCTTATGTGTGACTCAAGTGATGTAGCTGTGGGTGCGGTGTTGGGCCAGAGGGTGAACAAAATCTTCCACCCTATCTATTATGCTAGAAAAATAATGAACTCGGCCCAAATGAATTACACTATCACGGAGAAGGAGCTTTTGGCAATAGTCTTTGCGATGGAGAAATTACGTCCTTACTTGATGGGTGCCAAGGTCATAGTTCACACTGACCATGCGGCACTCCGGTATCTCATGACCAAAAAGGATTCCAAAGCGAGACTCATGCGTTGGGTATTGTTGCTTCAAGAGTTCGACTTGGAGATTGTTGATAGAAAAGGAAGTTAAAACCAAGTGGCCGACCATCTTTCTCGATTGGAGGAGCAAGGTCGACCTTGTGATGGGCTTGAAATTAATGACAGTTTCCCCGATGAGAAACCTCTTTCGGTGTCAATGCAAGAAATTCCATGGTTTGCCGACATTGACAACTATCTTGTCACGGGTGTTGTTCCTCTTGAGCTCTCTTATAACCAAAGGAAGAAGCTTAAGAGGGATAGCATGGACTTCTATTGGGATGAACCATATTTATTCAAAATTTTCACTGATGGGGTCATCCGGCGATGTGTACCGGAAGAAGAACAAAGGTCTATTCTTGAGTCTTGCCACTCCTCACCGTATGGTGGTCATCATGGAGGGGCAAGGACTGCTTCAAAGGTGCTGAGTTGTGGTTTATTTTGGCCTACAATGTACAAAGATGATGGTGACTTGGTCAAGAGATGTGATGAATGTCAGAGGGCAGGAGGAATTTCAAAGAAAGATGAGATGCCTCTCAATACTATTCTCGAAGTGGATATTTTTTATGTATGGGGTATCGATTTCATGGGCCCGTTTGTTAGCTCTTGTGGGAACAGATACATTCTCATGGCGGTGGATTATGTCTCTAAATGGATTGAAGCAGTGGCTCTACCCAACAATAAGGCCAGGAGTGTTATTGCATTTCTCAAGAAGAGCATTTTTACAAGGTTTGGCACGCCTCGTGCAATCATAAGTGATGGGGGGTCGCATTTCTGTAATAAAGCTTTTGACACTTTGCTTGCAAAGTATGGTGTCAATCACAAAGTGACCACTCCATATAATACCCAGGCGAGTGGCCAAGTTGAAGTCTCAAACAGGGAAATAAAGAGTGTATTGTCAAAAACGGTCAATGCAAATAGGACCGATTTGTCAAAGAAGTTGGATGACGCTCTATAGGCTTATAGGACTGCCTACAAGACCCCGATCGGTATGTATCTGTACCGATTGGTGTTCGAGAAAGCTTTCCATCTATAGTTTGAGTTAGATCACAAGGCCATGTGGGCCTTGAAAAAGTTGAATCTTGAATGGGATGTGGCAGCCAATCTTCGTGTGGAGGAGCTTAATGAACTTGACGAATTTAGATTCCATGCCTACACCAGTTCTTCCTTGTACTAGGAAAAAATGAAGTACCTTCATGATAAGCATGCTCGTGGAAAGTAGTTCAAAGTAGGTGACTTGGTTCTCTTGTTCAACTCTCGGTTACGTCTATTTCCGGGAAAGCTTAAGTCAAAATGGAGCGGACCTTTTGAAGTTGTGTTTGTGACTCCGTTTGGTGCACTTGATATAAAGAACAAAAGTGGAGAGATTTTCAGAGTCAATGATCACAGGGTCAAGCACTACCTGGGCAAAATTGATGACATCCATGTGGTGGCACTCCTCCATCTCAAATGAACTTGGTAACATGCGTCGTGCCGCGACGTTAAATCAGACGCTTCTTGGGAGGCAACCCATGTGTCTTTATTTTTGTTTTTCTTTGATTTTCTTGGTAGTATAGAACTCAATTTTGCACTAACTGGTTTTGGGACGTTGTAGGAATTATTTTGATGCAGGGCAAAAAAAAGCTAAGTGTTGGAATGTCAGCTCTCTGAAGTTTGCATTTCGGACCGCAGTCCGCTTTTCGCGGTCCGCGGAGCCATCTCACAAGAATATAAGTCTCTGAAGTTTGCACCGCGGCCGCAGTACCCTTTTTCGCGGATCGCGGTGAACCACTGCGGCCGCGGTTGAATTTTCGCGGTCCGCAGTGGCCATTTGTCCATTTGCCCAGAAAGCTGAATGACCGCGGACCGCGGTCGCTTTTACATGGTCCGCAGTGGGTAAGTACAGTGGGTCCCAGGCCCCCTTCTATAAATGGACCTTCAGGGCTTCATTTTACACTTTACGCACTTTGACTCTCCACAGTAAAATTTCACTTATGCATCACTCTTCATACTTTCAAGTGTCCATTTCATTCATCTAATATTCATCCCACATCTAGTAAGTGTAATTGTGCTTCCATAACTTCTTAATTTGATTATTTTCTTGTTTATGTGGTAGATTTTCTTCTCTTTTTCTCCCTTTTTCTTCTATTAAGCCTTTAACCATGTTAGGGTTAGTTCATAATGCTCAATTTAGACCATTTGTAGTTAATTTCACTGATTAAACACTTAGGGTTTTAATATCATGTGCCTGTGAACTTGAAATTAACTGTAAAATTGAAACCCTAGGTTTCTGGAACTAGCGCGGTCCGTGGTGCTTTTACGCGGACCGCGGTGCTTGAATTGTCAGTTTCCACTTGATGACCGCGGACCGCGGTGCTTGACTTCAGAGAAGTGGGTAGTCTGAACCTCACTTCTTCGGGGACCGCGGTCATTTTTGTGCGGTCCGCGAGGCCTGAGTGCGGACCGCGATCGCTTTTACGCGGTCCGCGATGCCCCACCTTCAGAGAGTTCATTCTTATTTCCCCTCCCCACTGCGGACCGGTCACTTTTATGCGGTCTGCGGTCCCACTTCTGCAACTCATTTCTCTGTATCTAATGTTCCTCTGGTCTCCCATCTATCCACTGCTTGGGCACTAACAATTTTTAAATGTTTTGAACTTGCAGATCATGGTCCAATCAAGAGGAGGTGGTCGAAAACCAAGTGGCAGGGGAGAGTCATCCCGGGGGAAAAGCTAAGGGACAATCAAACTGGCCCCCAAAGCCCGGCAAGCTATGAAAGAGACAAGAAAAGCAATCCGGGCCATGGATAGAGTTGCTTCCCAATCAGGAAGTAAGTATGCACCCTCCGGAGGAGAGTCTTCAAAATCCATACCAGAGCACTACCCAGACTTTCTGGAGAGGTTTAGGTTGACCAATGAGCCATCTGACTCTCCCCCTGCCCAAGAATCAGCCCATTCTGAGTCGTCTGAAGGCTCAGCTGCAGGGTATGATCATAACAACTCCACCTCACACACAGCTTCCTTGTCAGATGAACACTCTTGGGATGAAGAAGCAGAAGATGAACCCCAAACAGGGGGTGAACCCCAAATTGGGGGAGTTGAGAGAACAAGGAAGCCTGAGGCTTGGCAAGACAGATTTGTGAGTGAGCCAGCCTTTCATAAATTCCGGGAATGGTGGAAGGAGAGAAAACTGATACCGGATCGCAGGTTCATCACCAAGGATCTATTGCCACTCAACCCCAATGTGAAAAGACAATTCAGGGAGAGAAAGAGTTGGGATTACTTCTCTTGCTACTTGCTGGATGCCAATGAACATCTTGTCAAGGAGTTTTACACAAATTTGGCCTACCTGAAGAAGGACTCAAAGGAAACCATGGTGAGGAATCTCACAGTACCTTTTGATGGGGCGGCATTGAATGCATATCTAAAGTTTGATGGTGAAGATGAGACACAGTACCTAGAGAAATTGGATGCGGGTGATGAGGCCCATCATTGGCTAGCGGATAACTTGGCCATCCCAGGTGAAACCCTTGACTGGTTGCAAGCAGGGAAGACGATTTTCAGAAGAACGTTAAATTTTGAGTCCAAAGGTTGGGAGACGTTCGTGTGCAACAGGCTTGACCCCACCTTCCATGAAAATTCTATTCCTCTCAAGCGTGTTGTGTTGATTGCTTCTATCATGGCGGGGTACCCGATTAATGTTGGGAATGTCATGTCCACCGTTATCACCCGGGTGGTAAATGAAGGTGATAGAGCTTACCCCTTCCCAAACTTCCTGACCATGTATTTTGATGACAACCCAAAGAGCAAGAAGTTCAAGGGTAAATCCATTGCTTCTACTGGCCAGTCTGAAGAGCCAGTGGTTGTAGTGGAATCTTCTCAGCCCGAGTCAGCCATCCCAGAGAGTGCTCCAGGCCCCTCCACTTCAGCAGACCCAGGCATTCCTGCATCCCGAGCATATCCTCTAACTGCCCACAGACTGAGTCAGTCACTTGCCAGTATCAACAACTGGATGCAGGCAGCTACTTTTAAGTTGTCTGTACTTTCTACGTTTGTGGCAGCCCAGGCTACTCCCCCTCCACCACAGGTACCCCAGTCAGTTGAGGATTCTCTCAAGGAACTTCTGGCCAACCAGAAGAAAATCCTTGACAACCAGAAGTTGATTCTGAAAGATGTTGACTCCCACGGGAAGGCATTAAAGGAGCTTGCAAAAGAGACCAAGAGGCTAAAGAAGACCCGTGCATCCAAGGAGTCAGTGAAGGAGCTGAGGAAGGAGGTGGACAAGCTACAGGAGGATCACCTGCCATTGGACTTGCTGCTGCAGGATCCTGCTGCCCAGCCTGAGCAAGAGCCAGAGATTGAGAGGCCAGCAAAGAGGAGGAGGGTGCTGCCCCGTACAGATGGTATAGTGATAGAGTTGGCAGACCCACCAGTACAGGCCCAGACTACAGAGGAGGTTCAGGTCCAGGTCCAGGTCCAGTCGGAGGCACGAGGCTTTGGGGACCAGTCTTAGGTTCTTCTACAGTTCACAAACCTCGGGACCCACGCTGAGGATCCCACACAGGCAGAGGGGCAATATGGAGTCTATTTACTCTCTTTCTCCTTACATTTTGTGCTTATTTTGCTAAGTTAGAACTGAGGACAATGCTAGCTTTCAGTTGGGGGAGTGGTTCTATTTTGATTGATTTGGATGGATGACTGTATAATTTAGATACTATTTTCTTTTTTTTATTTTGGTATGTAAATAAATTTACTATTCCAGTACTTTTAGTATTTTTCACTTTTGGTCTATATATAAAGTTACTTTCTAATGTACATATTCATCCCCCTTATGTATATTCTACTAAATCCCCTCATGTACATATTCATTCTATCTTACGCATTTTACTTTCCGCATTTTTTATAGCTTCTTATTTTTCTTTCATAGCTTCTTGTTATGAATTTTTCGCGTGCAAAGCCTTTGGTTTTCATAATGCCACGGTTCTTTCCAAAGGTGGAATTTGTGTGAACCGGGTGGCTCTTCCCGAGGATGGATGGTGTGACGACCTTCTTAAGGGTTTGGGGCTGTTTTTCTTTTTGCTTCTTTTTAATAGCTAGTGAATAGAGGTGCCTCAAGCAAAGCTTCACTTGGTCCTAACACATTTGCCTTTGATCCTATGGTCGAAAAACAATCGTTGTGTTTAGGATGGTGAAAGTTGTGATTTTGAGACTCTTGTGTTGGCCTGATAATCATCAAATAGTTTTTCGGGACCATTGTGTTGCTCAAAGCATAATTGAGGTCGTTGTGGTCCCCCGACTCCATTTCTTTAGCAATCCCATAGCATGAGTGGTGAGAGTTTGAATTGCAATTCCAAGTCCTGTGCCATTAGTCTAGAACTTGCCTTGAATGTCTGTCTAGGAAAAATCATAAGTGAAGTTTGACTTAGGAGGTGATTATAGGATCTCCTTGATCCGAATAGTGAATTGAACATCTCCATAGCCTCCTAATGACAATTTCCCTAGTCAACCCTTTTAAGCCTTAGACCTTTTTCTTTCAAAAAGTCATGATACAAGCATGTACCAATTTTAACCCTCTCTTGGCACCCCTTCTTCCCTTAGCACAAAGCAAAAACGTAAGTTTGGGGGAGAGACGGGGAATGCAACAAAGTGAAAAAGAAGGTACAAGAAGGAAGAAAAGGAAAGGCAATGAAAAAGAAAGAAAACAAAAATCAAAAAGCCAAAAAGAATGAACAAGTTAGAAGAAATGAAAGGGAATCAATGAAAAGAAAAGAGATTAAAGGTGTGGAATGCTTGGAAAGGAGAAAAATGATTGAAATGAACAAAAAGGAGTGATAATGTGTCTCTCTAACCCCTCAGAAAGAGCTAAATTACTCAAGAAGTCAAGAGAATGTGAAATAAATGAAGTGCTTAAGGGAAGATAGAACTCATTTTGACCAAATATTTCCTACCTTTAACCAAAAGCCTTCATCATTTACCCACAAAAGTCCTATATGATCTTGAGTTGAATGAAGATTACATTAGTGGTGACTCACATAAGGGGCAAGCCTATGGTACTTTGAGTCGGACTTGAGTTTTTTCTTTGAGATAGATGAGTGAACTCCCATTATCCTTGTTCTGAGTATTACAATCTTAAAGTGAGGTTTGCTTAGGAAGAGTTGAGGAGTATGAGTTTGGGTTCCACAATGACCAAAGTAATAGTAAGAGTTTCGTTGATGAGTCGAGTCAACTCTTGATGCTCTTGTGTCGCACTTAAATCCATGGTTTTAAAAGGGTAAAATGTTGTTAATGATTCATTTGCATTGAGGGCAATTGTTGGTCCCAATTGATGCTAGAAGAGGTTACCTTAGAACAGCCGAATTTTCTTGGAATTACTCAAAAAGGGGTGGGGCTTATTTTGTTTGCTTGAGGACAAGCAAAAGCTTAAGTTTGGGGGAGTTGATAACTAGGGATTTTACCTTGTTTTACGCTCTATCTTGCTTAAGTTTTGGATGCAATTGTACACAAAATAGTCCTAAAGGCTTACGTGTTGTACTTGTTGTAGAGTTGAGCCAAAAAGGATGACAAATAGTCAAAGATCTGCTCAAAAAAGAGTGAAACTTGCACAAGTACCAAGAACAACAAAAGGCTAGGCTCAAGTGACCACCGCAAACCGCGGTCCAATTTATGCGGTCCACGGTAGTGAGGTTCAGAGGGCTCGTTTTCAAGGCAAATTCCACCGCGACTGCGGTCCATTCTACGCGAATCGCGGTGAGGAGATTTAGAGAACCCGTTTTGAAGGCCAAGAGCACCGCGGTCTGCGGTCCATTTTACGCGGTCCGCGGTCAAGAGGTTCAGAGACCCAGCAATTGAAGCCCAGAAGACTTTCGCGGAGCGCGGTCCATTCTTCGCGGCCCGCGATGAAGCCACCGCGGCCGCGGTCCATTTTATGCGGACTGCGGTGACCAAGTTCATAGCCCAAGATTTTGAAGCTAAAAAGCCTCACCGCAGCCGCGGTCCATTCTTCGCGGTCCGCAGTGACCCCCGCAGGGGCATTTTTGTCCAGAATTTTTGGCTGAGTATAAATAGCTTCTTTTGTATCTTTTTTTAGGATAAGATTTGTATCAGATATTGTGGGCAGCTCGTGAATAGTTTCTTTTCATATTTTTGAGCAATTTTAGCTAGATTTCAACTTTGAATCTTCCTATTTTATTTTATAATTCAATTAGATGGGTTTTGCTTCATCTATTTCTGTGATTTCTTCATTGATTATGAGTAGCTAAACCCATTAGCTAGGGTTGTGGCTCAACCCTAGTGTGGGTTTTTAATGGGTTCTTTAAATTAGGTCTTAGATGTTTATGGGTGATGGATATTTGGGTTGATTTGTGGTTTTCTTGTTAAGATTGGTGGTTGCAAACATTAATTAGTGTTCAATTGACTTGGGTCCTTCTTGAGAAAGAGGGCTTGAGTCTAGGAAATCAACCCAACAAAGAATTGGGATAAAATCATGAGAATTGATAGTCTCAATTAACAGGTTAAACCTCGAGAGAGTTAAACCCTACTTGAGCCCATATTGCTTGTGCAAATTTGACACCCAATTGTCCTTGAGAAAGGCAATTAGGCATAGCCACTCAAACTACCGAGAGGTATAGAGTGGGTAACTTTGGAGAATTGGCTATATCATAATTCCACGAATAACATCTTTGCCTTAGATATTAGAATCTGTTAATTACTCGCCTAGGTAAAAGTCATAAATAACCCTAGTGCCTTTATCCAGTTAGAAAATAACCCAAAAAGATAATAGTAGTTCAATTGCAATTATCATTAGTATAAATCGTAGTTATTCCCCTTACTCTTTAATATCATCGTATTTTTTTTGCTATCACTCTAGATCGTATATAAAATAGTTGTATATTTAGATTCCCCTATTCTATTCCCTAAGTTAAGTAATTCTCTTGAGCCACCCACCATATTTATACATTGCTTTGGGCTAAGCTAAATAAGACTATTTCAATGATGGCCCTCCATGGATTCACCTATATAAGCCGCGGCTAAAGTTGCAAAAATAAGAGCTTGAATACCACTTGTAAATAATCCAAGGAGCATGACAGGTATAGGAACTACTAAAGGTACTAAAGAAACAAGAACAACAACTACTAATTCATCAGCTAAGATATTCCCAAAAAGTCGAAAACTAAGTGATAAAGGTTTTGTATAAAACCAACAATTATGAAAAGTGCAATTAATAACATGAACCACTGCTAGATCACCTAGAAACTCAACTCCAATCATAACTCTCTGAGGATTCGATCCCGACCTTTCGGGTAAAAGCTGCACCGACCCTCATCTTTCTACTTTAATAGTAGTGTGGGTGAGAGCCGATCAACAGGAATCCCTAACTTAATTGCTATGTGAATTTGCACGTGTGTGGTATATAGGTGAGGTAACGAGTATCTATGCACCACCAATTTTTTTTTTTAACATGATCCATTTCCCTGTTTTCAATTTATTTGATTCATGGCTAAATTGATTTATGCTTATTGATGTCTCCAGGACTACTTGGTTTAGTTAACTTGTTGTTGAATATTGTTCAAGTATTTTGAAAGTGTTGGTTGTTACCTTGGTTTCATTGTGATACATAAAGAGGATGAGCTGGTTGACAGTATTTTATTATATATATTCCGGTTGATTTCATTGTGAAATGATAATTGATGAAGTTTATGAGTTGTACAATTTTCTGTTTAAAATTGTTGAGACAAAAATATTATGAAAGGTTTTGACCTGAATTGTGAAAATTTTCATAAATAAAGTGATATGATATGTCTGGTGGGAGCGGGTTGCACGCCGTAACAAGGAGTGATGAGGGTGGACATGTTGGATCAGGTTGCACGCCGCAAAGGGAGCAATAAGGGTGATATATATAGGGAGGAGCAATAAGGGTGGACAGGTGGGAGCGGGTTGCACGCCGCAACAAGGAGCAATAAGGGAAGACACTTATGTTTTACTGATTTTCAAAAACAAAGATTTGAAAACTTACTGTTTTACTTTACTACTTTTCATATTTTTGCACTTACTTTTATTTTAAAGTCAAAGTTTGGAAATTGGAAACTTATGTGAGAATTGATTATAGCTGAGACCTGGAAAAGGTGGCTGAGTTATTTTATTTGTTGCTACAGTTATTGTTTTGTTTATTATAGAATTTCTTTCCTGCTTTATTATATATTGTTCACATGTTATATTGTTAATGCTCCGTCGTAGCCTCGTCACTACTTCGTCGAGGTTAGGCTCAGCACTTACTCAGTACATGGGGTCGGTTGTACTGATACTACACTCTCCACTTTTTGTGCAGATCCAGGTACCGGCCAGAGTTAGAAGATTTTAGTAGCTGTCATCATTTACTCGGAGACACGAGATAGATCTCCTGGCGTCCGCAGACTCCTGGAGTCTTCTCTTTACTTTATGTAGACACTGTTTAATTCATTCAAAACAGAGATACATTCCTTCAGCCCATTATTTGTAGCATTCTTAGTAGTTCGTGAATTGTGACACCAGACCCTAGGGTAGTCTTTTAGTTATATAATTAGTTCGTGGTTCGGCTTAAATTTTCGGTTATTATTATTTTTTATGAAGTTATTTATTGGAACGTACTAGATTCAGTTTATATTTTTGAATTGTTCTGTTATGATTAAGTAAAATTTATTAGAAAACAATTAAATAAGTTCTAACATTGGCTTGCCTAGCAAGTGTGGTGTTAGGAGCCATCACGATACCTAGGGTTGGGAATTTGGGTCGTGACAGAAAATAATTCAACAATAGCATACACAAGAAAGCTGGTGCACACTTGGAAACAGTATGATTTTGACCTTCTGTCTTTCATAGATTTAGTAAATGAATATACCTCATCTACTATAGTTTATGTTGGTGTCCAACAATTGATAGTTTGTGGTCCTTCTGGTAGATTTTATGAGGTAACAAGGGATGATGGTATTAGGACTTTACAAAATATGATTTCTGACAAGTTCAATATAATTAATGTATTTGTTGTAGAGGATAGTGAAATGGGGGTTACTGTTCCTAATATTGTCGACCACAATGAATCACAAATAGTAGATTGTGAGGTTGCAACTGATTGTAGTTCAAATGAGAGTGAAGATGAGACTGTTTTTTCAAATTATGACTCTAATGATTTAGAAAGTAATTGCACTACAAAAAAAGAGGGAGGTTTCTGATAAGTTGATTGAATACAAACACATGTACAAAGGAATGACATTCAAAAATCTTACATGGAGAGGAAATCTTACAGGGAGCAACTAGGCACAACAACTGGAACAAGGACTATTAACTTTGTTTGATGCCAGTGGTGTGAGTTTTCCAACTCAACTTCCTTACTCACCCAAAAATCATACATGGAGAAGAAAAGTTGCCATAACAGGAAACCAACGAGAGAGGCAATGAATAGCCAAGTTGAAGTAAAGAAAAGGAAATGGCAATTCACAAAACTAGTCAAGTTATGAACATGTGACAGATTTTGGTGTATTATATGATGTAATTATTGCATGTGACAGTACTTTTAAATTAACTGCTTGGTCCTTTAACTTAAACTTTTCAATGTGGATGTCATTTTATTACTTGGGTGGTATCAACTTTTGGGGTTATAAAGTGACATCCTTTTTGGGATGAAGTTTTGTAATTGTTATGTTTATGTTGCTGAATGAAGTGAATGCTAAATTTTAATGAAGTGATTGCTGAATTTTAATGAAGTTATGATGACTTGCCAGCTATGTATTTTATTATGGTGTGTTTGAATGAATTTATATTCACTCTCCAGCTATGTATTTCATTACATTGTTAAATTATGTTGTGTTTGTACCAAATGGATGTACATTACAAAGGGAATTATATTGAAGTTATGTTGTATTTGAGATAAAGGGAATTGTGATACAAGAAAGTTGTATGCTTAAACAACATAAATAAACAACCAATAAAACATAAGGCATATCCATTACTGTTAGTTGATGTTAACAATACAAAGCAGCTAAGCAGCTAACATTAGACACCCACAAGTTAGAAACATACAAATTAACACCCAACTAGAGCTAACTTTACAATGAACACATCTCCTAAGCAATTCATTTCTTCATTGAAGCAACAATGAGCCCCAAAAACAGTGCCGATGAACTCAATAGAACTATCCACATCTTTGATACTTTCTCTTCCAATGTTGAAACTTTAACCACTTGAGATAGTTTTTAGCCTTCATGGAAGCTACTTCTTGCTTCAATTTCTCTATGTAAAACTTAACAACATCCACTGACGACCCCAATTCTCTAATTGCATTCATAGGATTACCTAGGAAAACATCATCTTCCCACAAGAAAACCAACATGAATAATCCTGTCAATTACATTAAATTACATTTAGACTAAAAAACGTATACATCATACAAAAAAAAAGGTTAAAACATATGCAAAAAATAAAAAATCAAACTTTACAACAAAATTAACAAACCTTAGGCTTAGGGCATTTATAAAACTTCCTTCCAGGATTAGAAATAGTTTTCGAAGTTAAGTGATTGGCTACCATACCATTGTGATGACCCAAACAGTCATCCTAAGTAGTTTTAGCTAAATCTGTGTTTCGAGGCCCCAAAAGTCTCCGTTAATCTCACCTCGATACGCTGCGCAGCCCGGGCGGGTAGCCGGGAAGTCTTTATGTTGAAATTTGATGAAAATGGAATTTTATGATAATTAAATGAATAAAGTTGACTTTGGTCAACATTTTTGGTAAACGGACCCAGACCCGTGATTTGACGGTCCCGGAGGGTCCGTAGGAAAATATGGGACTTTGACGTATGCCCGGAATCGAATTCCGAGGTCCCAAGCCCGAGAAAACAAATTTAAAGAAAATTGTTTTTTGAAAATAATAAAGATTTTTGAAAATGAACTTTGATGTGAAAACCGTGTTATCGGGACAGTATTAAGGTTCCGGAGCCCGGAACAGGTTTATTATATGTTATGTGACTTATCTGTGGAATTTGGTTTAAAACAGACTTGAAACGACGTAAATCGGATTAAAATTGGGAAAGTTAAGCTTTATGAAGTTTTAAGAAATTTCTATGAGTTTTGAGGTTTAATTCGTTGATTTTGATAATATCTTGATGATTTAAAAGCTTGAATAAGTCCGTAAGATATTTTGGGAGTCCTATGTATTTTTGGTTTCGAGCCCCGAGGGCTCGGGTGTGTTTCGGGTAGGTGTTCGGGGTGTTCAACTTAGGAAAATCATTGCTGATGCACCATCTTCTGGTGTGCCCGCACCTGCGAGCCTAGAGCCGCAGGTGCGAGATCATAGGCGCAACGCCAAGTCCGCAGGTGCGGTCCACCTCGCAGGCGCGGCTCCGCAGGGGCGACATTCTTTCCGCAGGTGCGGCCCCTTCTGGGCCTGACCCATTCCC